>CAUZXH010000134.1:0-13792 GCA_963584085.1 Pyrausta aurata
TTTATGAATTTAATATAAGGATTATTAATATTTTTCATCTCTCCTGTTCGGAAAATATAACTTTCCTGTGTAGATAGCCGGGTGGAAAATAGCTTATCCATCCCTAGGGTGGAAAGTAATTTAGTTTTAATTGACATGGCATAGAGTCAAGGCCTGCAGTCAAAGCTTGGACCAAAGATAATTAAGTCACATCATGTTATTAAAATAACAAACATTTTAAATTGAAAATCATATTGTGTAGGTATTATGTATAATCGTTGATAAAAAAATATACAATTTCTAATTTTAATTCAATTAATAATTAAAATATTTGGCTTCCCGCCATAATGCTAAGATGATTTTTTTTTAATTTTATATTGTCAGTGTCATTTCAGGAAGGATTCGTCCAAAGCCGTTAAAACTTTTATAAAAAAAAGAAATTATTTTTGGATTCTATTATTATCTGTGGAAAAAAAATCGATCGATATTCTTTACAAAGAGAATATAATCACTAATTCTTTACAAAGATTTTAATTATTTGATATTTTCTGTTTTTTTTTTGTACTCTGTTTTCATGTATTCGTGCCGTTATTCTTTCTTATCGTGTTAGGTGTTGTTAGTACTGTAAATCAACTGTCATATTTTGTTTAAAACTTGAGTTTTCCTTTCTCGCTGAACTACATAATACCTCACCAAGACATCTACTACCACTTTTGTAAATTTAATGTTTTCCTCACAGTCGAAATTAAAAATAGTATGTTTAACTCGGGTGAAAGCACCCATTTCACTCTCGAATTATTGGCGCTCTCACTTCGTTCGAGCGCCAGAAACATCTCGAGTGAAATGGGTCGCTTTCTCCCCTGACCCGTGACCGCAAACGCCCATCAGAAGAAGAGACGTCATGCCTTTTGCGATGGCGCGCTTTTTTTGCTGTCATTGACAACTCTTCATAGTATTGTGATGTCAAAAAGACTTCAAAGTTCCGCCCGTGACGTCATTTAGTACGCCATGACAGTTGACCGTTTTTGAGACCCATTCAAATATATTTTTTAAAATCATAAATAAATCATGTAAATGTTTAAAATATTAAGGTATTTGATCAATATATTAATTATGGCAAGGTATTATCTAGTTTTTGAAATTTAGTCAACTAGCCTATTGAGACCTCGCCTGCAAGCGGCGGGGCGCGGGGGAAAACGAGAGCGCGGTTAGTGACCAGCCCCCCGCGCACCGTCGGCGAAGATATAAAACGATTTACCTATAACCTATCTTATGACCATGACCTGCTAAAGTAAGCCTAAACACCCTATTTAATTTTACGCTGTAGTAGAAAGTAAAACAAAACATTAGTATACTATTTCTATTTTACTAGCATTTCTATTTATTCCCCAGGGCCTGTTCTTCAAGGACACGAACACGCTCGCGTACTACAACGTGCCGCCCGGCGCCGTCATACAACTGCAGGTCAAGGAGAGAGGCGGCAGGAAGAAGTAGACCCTGTCTGTGCGCGAATAAAGTTTACGTTTGTTTGGCACATTGTACGGAGTGCACTAAGAGTAAGTGGAGTTTTGACCTTATTAGAGAAAATATATTGCGAATTGGTTCTTTTATTTGAATGTGGAAAAGGAGATTATCCTCGGTCAAACGAATTTCAGAATTGCATGATCTCGTACTCAACGCGTACTTATTTAGTTTATATCGTTAAAATACCTACACTTACGCATGTTGATTTAAACCAAAATTACACTAATGCAGAATTAAATCTTATTTCTGCCTCTGGGACGTCAAATAAACTGACTGAGACAGAATGATGGATGGAAAGGGATGGAATGAATGTGTTTCAAAAGTCTTGTGAATGTGAAATGAAACAAAATACATAGTTTTTTTAGCAAACATTTAATATAAACGTGTAAAATGTATAACAAAATGCATGTAGCACAATAATCGTGTGTAAAAATATATAAAATTTCAGCTTAGGAATGTTACGTGATATATTGCACTTATAAAGAAGCACCATCATTGGTTTGTTTAAATATTATATCAGTGTTATAATAAAAAATATCAGTAAAAATAAATTACTCTGAAACGATTGGTTAGCTATTACTAGTAATCACAAAATAAAGATTCATTAACAGAAATTATCAACACATGATTATTATTAAGTCTTTAAGGCACAGTGAAGCTTATTTAATGGAATGTGTAATAAATTATTCATTAAACGTATGTGATACATACAGTGATAAAATGCTATTAATTTCATTAAGCGAGGCGTTACCAGCGCGACATTTACAGTCAGTTTCCTATATTGATTGATTGCGTTCCGACTATTTTACGAGTTACATCTCGCTAACCTGATTAAACTCTACATTCCCAAGTGGTTGACTGGTAGAGAATGCTGAGTTGAGTGTGTGAAATGTAATTGGCTCCCTATTCTCGTTGTAGCCTTCCATGAAGACCTAGCGTGATTTTGTCGCGTCTGCAATATCGCGCTCCTAGGCTTATCTAAAATTTTAGCTCGATTAATCTCGACACCATTAACTAAAGAATCTCCCACCCTTATTTATCCCCCCCCCCCCTCCCCTTCGTCCCTTTTCCCTATTTGTTGTTATCGTCCAGTTTGGGTATATGGTCGAGCGCAGCGCGGTATCGTGCCAGCAGCTTCGGGTAGATGGCGCCGTGGTCCGCGTAGGGCGTGGCTACGGGGGACACACTCGGCTCGGAACCTGGTAAGGGTGAAATAGATGAGATTTTAAGATAGTATGGGTCTATGAGTTGAGATGAAAATATTATAAAAATCGACGGAACACTTCGAGAAAAGGTAGGTAGTGTAGTGTGCCCTTGCGCTTCACTTGTCCCGGTTATGGCTGAGCCCACTCCCGTGGCCTCAGATGACCTTGTCTTTTTTTTTTAAAACAAAAATGCTTTGTTTTGTACGAATATAGGCCATCTTAGCTTATCGGCCCGTGTTGGTAACAAAGTTGTACATGAATGTGGCTTCAGATAAAGTTCATAATAAATATTTAACAGTAGGTGTTATCTTACCAGCCAGTTTGATCCCCGTTTTGGCGCTCCACACTTCAGCCGCTCGGATCGCGGCTCCAAGAAGCGCTGCGTTAGCGTGCTCATCCTGAGAAAAAAAAACAAGCTTACGATCGCGACTGAACATAAGTAGGGGTGTCACTCCATGTTTAAGAACTCGCGAACGACATCTAGGCTTCCGCTCGCGGACCGCGCCGCACCCACATGCCAAAAATAGATAAATTGAGAGAAAACTGTTTTATTGAAGGAATCCCTCTGTACGTAGTAATATTATATCTTCTATGACAGAAGGTACCTGATCTATTATTATTTTATTTCAGTTACACAGACAGATCACTGATTACATTTGATTGGTCACATGATTAGATTATCACGATTTAAAAAATCTGCATAATCAATGTTTCTACAATTGTGGTATATCGTAACCATCTTTTTTCTAGCTAACCTAACGGTTTTGTGTTTTTTAAACTTGTTCAGTACCAACCTGCACATAGACAGGCGTGTTGAAGACGTCGGCAAAGATCTGCAGCAGCTCCTTGTTGACGGACGCGCCGCCCGTCGCGACCACTCGCGACTGCGCGTCTGGGAACAAAACAATTACTGTAAAAGCCGATTTTATTTGTTCGTCGAATGTTGTAAACAATCTTGTCATTGCTTTTTAACGAAATATTTAAAATAGAATAAACACAAAACTCACAATCTACAACGGTAATTAATCGTATAACACTCAGATCTTCTTATATCAAAAATAATTAATTAATTTTATATACCGAAACTATTCTAAAAGTTGTAAAAGATTGTTACACAATACAATATCAAACAAGCTAAGAAAACGGTCTTTAATTTAGAGGAAAAAATATATTCTACAGCATGGTATACATAGGTACCAGCGAGGAGACCATTCCGTGCCGTCACCGACCAACACCGTCGCGTGTCATGCACGGAGCGTGTCAGCACCGGCAAAATACGCTCTCGCTCCATAAAAGGGTGAGACAGAACGCTGGAGATTCGTTCAATGGGCATAGTAGAGCGTATCTCGTTGCTTTTCGTGTCGTACACACACCTAGCACGGTCTAGTTGTCCAGATCTTAATAGTAACTGACTGCCTCGGTGGCGCAGCGGTGAGAGGGTCGCATTTTAAAGCGACGGTTGCGCCGGAGGTCCCAGGTTCAATTCCCGGGTCGGGCCAAAAATATGTACCGGAGTTTTTCTGTTCAGAAATTCTCAGGATAGCCCGGAGTTTGGAAGTTGGCGGTGTTTCACCCCCGTGCCTCGGAAAGCACGTTAAGCCGTTGGTCCTGCGCCTGATCTCTCTCCGGTCGTGTCAGATTGCTGTCCCATCGGGCTATGAGAGTGCACCTGTGTTTGCGCACTCACTTGTGCACTATAATATGTCCCGCGCAGTCGGTTAGTCGTTGTGACTGGCCACCGTAGTCGAAATCGGCTAGGGGGACTATTATTAATAGTAACTTTTTCACTCACCAAGTTTGAAACCCATGTCTTCGGCATGCGCCCGGCGCGCTATCGCCTGCCCTTCCAGTAGAGCCCGCGCCTCGAACTGCGGCGCGAGTTTGTCTATGGGTCACCCCACCCAGTAACTACCATAGACAGGTGCATATTACCTATAATGGTGACCTCATACAGCTGCGCTCGTGCTTCAAACTGCGGTCCGAGTTTGTCTTTAAGTTTCCTGTTACTATTGCACAGCCGTTATTTTTTTGGGGTTTCTGCCTACTACACCGTACCATACCATAACCGTGCTAGGAACGTGTCAGGCAGAAAAATATTTTGAATTGAAAACTATGACACTGTTCCCACTACACCGTTCCGTCACCGTCCAACACCATCGCGTGTCATGCACGGAGCGTGTCAGCACCGGCAAAATACGCTCTCGCTCTATACAGCCTTATGTATAAGGGTGAGACAGAACGCTGTAGAAGTATAGATCCGTTCAGAGGGCAAAGTGGAGCGTCTGATACGCTCCTAGCACGGTCATAGTATGGTATGGTACGGTCTAGTTGTCCCAGACCTTAATAGTAACTTGTTCACTCACCAAGTTTGAAACCCATGTCTTCAGCATGCGCCCGGCGCGCTATCGCCTGCCCTTCCAATAGAGCTCGCGCTTCGAACTGCGGCGCGAGCTTGTCCACGGGCCGGCCGCTCGCGTCGTACAGCCAGCGGCCTGCTGCCGCTCGTGGAACGATTTCTGCAGTGTCGTAGTAAATGCCTAGAATATTTTAAAATGTGTTAAATATTTCTTCATACAGTTAGTTTTGCATTATAAGATGATGTCCTCCTCGACGTGTCCATAGACAGCGACACTTTAGGGTTGCCTCGTGGCGTGCGCACGAATGTGGCTAGCAAACCCGAATTTAGTTTTAAATATGCGCCTGCACTCATTACAGTGTAATTCACCAAGCTCGTTTCTTGTATCTTCCATAGGTGACGACGTTTTTCCAGGTCTTCGAGGCGCATACATGACACTTCACATAAATAGAAAATAAAATTGTGTCTTTTAAAAGTAATCCTAACTTCGATCTAAAGATCAGTGATAAATAGCGATTAGGGATCTTGTGTAAATCTTTTGTTGTCTGATACACTCTTAACAAATCCCTAAACCTTTTCTGTTATGTATGTGTTATCATGTGTGTACGTTCGGTCAATTTCGATTGAATGTACGGCCTAGGGTCCTACAGCGTCCTAATACGACACACAACCTTGCGACATGCACAAAGGTTCGCTAAGCCTGTGAGTATGGCAAATAAAGAATCTTTTCATTTAACCATATACCCCATATTTCCTCTAACAGTAGCCCTCAATAGATCATTGAACGCGTCTCGCCCCAACTAATCTATCTCTACAGGGCCTTGGCAGTGGGGCCCACGAGGAGGCCTAGAGGCCTACAGTGTCTTAATGGCACATGCACAAAGGTTCATCAAACTTAATAGTAAATCAGGAAACTTTCAACTCACCCATATACCCCATATTTCCTCTAACAGTAGCCCTCAACAGATCATTGAAAGCGTCCCAGCTAGCCCCAGCCAGTCTATCTCTATGGTTCTGCCTGGTGAGGGACCCGTTAGCGAAGCAGAGCAAGGCCATGTACGGGGCCTCGGCCGTGGGGCCCACGAGCACGTGGCCCGCGGGGGGCGCGGCGGGGGCCTGCAGGCCCAGCAGCAGGGTGTCGCTGGTGCCGAGACTGAGGCCCACCCAGCCTGAACGGAGACGGAGACCTGAAAGGTGAGATAGTTTTGAAACAATAGGACACAAAATAATTATCAGCTTTCTAGCTATTATATTTATATTTAAATGCAAGAGTATTCTCTTAAGTGTTATATTAGTTACGTGTTATTAATATTTGTATAAATTAACATTTATTGTATAGACAGTAATATATAAGTATTCCTAATAGATAAATAGCAACAATAAAAGTGTGAAAATTAATGTAACGAGAACAAATGAGAAGTACTTAAATCAACCTTATCTATGTTAGATTATTACTGAAATCTCAATGTTAATCAAATTCAATATTTGTTTTCACAATCATCATTCCTCTCGTTATACACAGATAAGCGAATCTAACGTCACATTACTCCTTACAATCTCGCCTCGCGGGTTATCTTATCGCGAAATTGTTTTTTAACAACATGTAAACGCTCGCCTCTTGAGCACAGCCAGTAGAGATAAGCTGAAGATAGTAAATATTTATTTCTACGTTCATTATAGATTTCTTAAATTTAAAACGTGGTGACCAGTAAATTCGGTAGCGTTAGGATCACAAAAAACCTGCAAACTAAAAATTTAAGGTTTTCGGAATTTTTCCTTTATATTGTGTGCTATAAAACGTTGCTTCATGCCAAATTTCAAGATTCTAGGTCGACTGGAAGTACCCTTTAGGTTTTGATTCCCTTGCGAGTACTTGCGAGTTTCAAAATATGCAGCTTAAATTGCTGTTTCTTTTGATTGCGTTGACATAGAAGTTTGATTTTGTTACAGCTTAAAGGTATTATAGACCTGAGTATTTGGTATGAATTTCAATTTAATACCTCTACGCGTTTATGAGGAAATGGGTAGTAAGTTTAAAATTATTAAAAAGATATATATTATGTGATGTAACTAAAAATTTATGGTTTTCGTAATTTTTCCTTTATCTATGCTATAAGACGTTGCTTCGTACCAAATTTCAAGATTCTGAGTTCACGGGAAGCACCCTGTAGGTTTTGATTCCCTTGCAAGTGTCGAAAATTTGCGGCATAAACGGCTGTATCTTTTGATTGCGTTGGCTTAGAAGTTTGATTTTTTCACAGCTTCAAGGGACAGTAGACCTGAGTAATTGATATAAATTTCAGCTTCATACCTCCACGCGTTCCTGAGAAAAAGGGTCTTGACAGACGGACGGACGGACGGACAGACGGACAACAAAGTGATCCTATAAGGGTTCCGTTTTTTCCTTTTGAGGTACGGAACCCTAATTAGAGGCAATCTCTTTTAAAAGATGCATGCACACAAAACAAAAACGGGCGTATCTTAAAACAAAACAATTGCTTGAGGTGAAAGTGATTTCGGTCCTCAAACTGGTAAGGCGGCGGTGGCGTGCGTAGTACCTGCGAGCGCGGAGCAGTTGTCCCCGGTGAAGGCGACGACGCGCGCGTCGGGCCGGAGCCCGTACCGCGCCACGTAGTACGGAGACACCGCGCCCAGGTCGCTCGCTGGCGCCACGGGTGCGCCCAGCTTGCTGGCTAAGGTCTCGTCGCCGCATGCCTACAAATATTATTATTTATTTATTCAATAGGTCAACACTAGATTTGTTTCGGAAGCACGATACGATAACGCAGCGAACGCTGAGGCGTTAGCTCTGTGTAAGCATTATCTTGGTATGAGGTCCGAAATCCAAGGATCAAAAGTTATCAATAGAACACTTTCGCTTTCACCCATATACCTACCTTTTTATATCGAACGGAACGGAATTGCTATTTAAATTCTGCAAAGTGCTTACTGTGCGGCAGCTTTTCATCCAGCACACCATATTAAAACAACACGCACTGCTCCCTTATAATGCTGACGTAATTAACAAAAGAAGGATGGATAAAGTCTGCACTCCACAATGGACTTCGAAATTCACTTTTACAAATAGGTTCTTTAGTTTAATGGTCCATTATTATATAATCGATTAAATGGTATGTTAAACTTATACAAACTTAATTCCCATAACTGTAAGTTAGAGGTAGATCAGTATCTTAAAAAACTGTCATATGATGAGACTGAAGACCTGTTTGTTATCATCCAGTAGGTAGGCTAATAGGTTTAATTTGTCAAGATTGTTTGCATTCTGTCAGTCACTTTATTGTAATTTTTCTTAGTTAACATAGCTCTTTTATAGTCTGAAACACAGGTCCAACCTAGTTCAGACAAATACTATAATAAGTCTTTAAGTTTGAGTCCTCTTTGTTACCAAAACTACCTTTGCTTTATTAATAAACAATTTTATTTATTTATTTATTTTATTTATTTATATCGCTGCGACTCTAGTCCGATCGAATACGAATTCGACGCTTCATTGAGACCTCTCCTGTGTGAAGCGGGGCGCGCGGGGAGATGAGAGCGGGCGCATGAAGGGTGCGCGCGGTACGGATACACCCGCCCGCGCCCCGCCGCTCACAAGCGAAGTCCCAATAAAGCAGTTTACCTATAGTGAAGTGCCTACTCTATTTCATTTTGGACACCGTAAATTGTGTGATCAATTCTAAGATAAGTATTAGAAGTTATTCGAGCGGCACCTTCTCACCTTCAAAGCCTTCTCGTCCCACTGCAAGTTGTGTATATCGAGCAGGTTCATCCCCGACCCGTCAGACAGGTCTATCGGCGCTATTCTTCCGAGGAACAGCGAGCAAGCGAAGGACGAGACGAGAGAGATCCGGGCGGCCGCGTGGTACGCGCGCTCTCGTGTGCGATACATTTTACGTATCTGTGCGCCTGTGAATCGCTCGTACGCGCGAGACCCGGTCAACTTAGCCAGCTCCTATAAAAATATAATAAATTATGTATATCATCACCATTATCAGCCCATGAACGTCGACTACTGAACATAGGCCTCCCCCTCGGCTTTTCTAAGCGGTTTGCATTGTGATCCTGCGATAAAGATCGCAAGGTCTGCGCGAAAAACTGATGGCCGTTGGGGCAGAATAGTTCTAGATTGGAGAACCTTCGAATCAAGGACGTCCACCGACAAGATGGAGATTATGACGTAAAGCACAAAAAATGTTACATGCTCCTTTGACTGAGTTTTGGCAGAAAATGGAACCTTATATCAGAAATTCGTTTGACTTCCCTGAATATATACCCTTCACTTCAGTTCAGTTTTGACACTTGGTGGTAATGTAAATGTGTGATGTTTTCGAGCGTATGTATTTCAAGTAGGTAATAAAAACTGCAGATTTGCACAGCGCGGAACTAATGACTCTCTTTTAACGATCTTCATCATTCAGAATTTAAAGAAAAAACGTAAGTGCATACAAAAGAAATCATTTCAATGAGAATGCAAAGAAATTGAAAAATATATCATTAGTGTTGAATGCGAGCTAGAAACGTGAAATTTTGCGATGCTCCATTGCGTTTGGTTTATTACCCACAATAATGAATAGGGGAGCCTAATAAAATATAATAAGCGAAAGATAAGATTATTATTATGAGAGTAACGAGGTAGGATAAATCCAAATCAACACCACGTTTATGTGCCCTTTTTCTATTTCATTATGTAAGAGCCTTGCAAATATTTTTAGGTACATAATATAGTAAGTAGTGAGTAGTATTTCCGTTAGTATAAAGTATTGGACAGATCGCGCTAAGTTAGGACATTGTAAAACAGGCAGTAAACATTATTTAATTTATGCATGTTAAAAAGACCCAATAATAATAATAAAAAAGAAAGGCCCTCTTTGTCCCTACCTCTGGTCCTCCTAAGGCCTCTTCCAATGCTTTACAATCTGCAGTAGTACTGGAGTCCATCCACACCGGGGAATCCGCCACAAAGGATGTAGCCAACTGGGTGTGTATGAATTGGTCTGGGGAGAGTGTAGCCAGCCGCATCTCTGCATCCTTGGACCACCATACCGAGCCGTGTTGCTGGAAAATACATACAGGAATTAAGTTTATAGTCTAAACGAAAACTAGTTTCCTGATTTGTCGCAATATTCAATTAAGGGATTTCAAAATTTAAGTAATAACTTCTCTTGCAATGACTAAAGAACAGGCCATTTAAATGATCATTTTGGCAGTTAACATGAAATAAATACCAATAAAATATATTTCATTAAGAGCACTCTAACAAAAGGCAGTGAGGGCATTATCTTTTTCTCACACTTAGCATACAATAAAATAACTCCCATATCTTAACATATACTTTCTAATTTCCACAAGTACCTGGGCAGCTCCAGACAGGGCATCAATCAGTGAGAAGTCAACGCCAGCAACCACGAGGCGGTCCATCACCATGTCCAGTGCCTTCACCCACAGCAGGGGAGGGGCGGTCACCTCTCCATTCTCGCCACGGAGCACTCCACCATGTGTCCTGGGATATGGAGTACAAGGGTTGTATGTTGAAAATGGTTACTTTTCTTTTATGGTAAATATTAAAGTCTCATGGATTGATATGACACCGGCGGTTGTATAAACAAGAATGTTGATAAAAAAATCTGTGGGGGATTAATTCATATAATTACTTATAAGGATGAATAAGTAAAACTAGTTTAGTGTGGGTATTATCTGATAGTAACATCGTTTAATTCTCAATTTGAAGTTTTGTTTAATTTAGTAAACTAAATAAGTTACACATTTGAAATTACTTCCTTACCTAAACTCTGGAAGATCGACATCAAACTCAACTTCGGCTTCATGTAGTACTTCATATTCTTCTCCTATCACCACAGCTTTGAGCTAAAATATAATAAAATACTTATAAAAAGTTTAAAAAAAAATACAGTTGTTAAGTAAGATAGGTTAATTAATTACTTCCTTTCTTTTCTTTCTTTCTTGGTTTAATCTATTACTTTTAAAGGTGACCTTCATTCAACATAAATGATTCACAGTAACTTAATTTGCATAGTTAAAATTAAAAATCACCGAATTCCCGACTTCCTATAATTTGTTTTTATGTTGCTAGGTTTGAGATTACCGTTATAAAATTGCTGAATCCTGACAAGTTGCAATGAGTCACAAATATTCTAGTTACACATTATAAATTCGTAAAACATAGCAATAGATAGATGTTAGCCGCTGATTAATTAGATACACACCTACTCGTGCTATTTCATTAATTAATTACTTTAAAATGATATATGGGACGGGTGGTATGTTTTGTATTAGGATATTAGGGCTTTTATCATGTAAATTATTTTATAAATGCATTTTTGCTTACCCTTTGTGTACTAAAATCAAAACCCAAAAAAGTTTTCTTACGCGTTTCACCCATGTTTTTTTATTTTGCTTTTTGACAGTACGTAATTTGACACAAGCGCACTCCGTTCGGGAGCGGAGTGATCTCTCCCTCCGTTTCGTTTACCGCAGCCCGCGTGCCTTACGTGCGTGACTAAATGCCGTTGCCCCGTTTTATTACATGATTTCACGAAAATTATTATTATATTTTATGACGTAATGACGCTACTACTAACGAAATAGAAAATCGAAATGAAATTATGCGGGTAAATTCCATTAAAAGGATAATTATTACTGTACTGTACCTACTTACTCTGTACTAACTGTAGACTCTACAGACTCTCATCTTACTCTACATTTTTATACTCGGATCATACGAAAAACGCAGTAAGTGTTTTCGTTTACGTACGATATTACTACCATAGCACTATGTATGAATAGTAAGTACTGCTGAATGCTGATGTTACCAAACATCATAACCATAATTTAAAACAGTTTTATAATAAACCTCTAATTCTTCCACTCGTGATTCCAACGCCTTTTGAAAACTTTTAGCAATTCTACTATAGCGAACAATTGCCTTCTATTGTTAGTACGTTCTATCTATCGTTTATTTTAGTTTACTCACCATTTCCTGCAGTTGAAGTGTTTTTCAGATCAATGAGAAACTAGCAGAAAATGGCAGTGTAGCATGGCATGGATAGGATTCTTGCTTTATCTAGGAAGCTACAAGAGACCGAGTTTATAATAATCACTAACCTCTAATAATGGCGTGTGATTTTCGTTGATTAATGTTAGATTTTCGAATGAAAAACTGATAAAATCCATTCAAGAGTGATTTAAAAAAATGAAAAATTGAGTTTGTAAGTACTCGTGTCAATAATTTACGTGATTTTCTTTGACTTTTAATTGATTTTCGAAAAAAAATCATTGCGTTCAAAATGGCGGGACCAAGAGATCAAAAGATATTTTCTCTTACTTAGTTATAAAGATTGCGGGTTCGGATATGAGCTATCTACTTATCAAGTCTACGTCTGGGAATTAGATTTGCCTAGCTCTATGTCAATTCTAGCTTGTAAACTTAGGATATTATCGATCGACTAATATCAACGAGGCGATAAATTACTTACTAAAAAGTAATCTAATTGAAAAATAAATTAAATATTCATTTTAATTTGTTTTGTAGGTTTGATTCTATTAAACCTAGAAAATAAGTGTAATTATAAGTCTGGCTTTTAAATCGAACCCTAGACTTGTTTACAAACTGGTACTGCGCCACTACTTCAAAGTTCGGATTGTCGAAGATTAGACCATTGAAGACAAATCTTAGTAAATATGCAGGACACATAATTGATCAAAGAACATTTAATTTCATTTCAAAGAACTCATTTAAAGACAAATCTTAGTATACTTATAATACAGGTCACATACTCGTAATTGATCAAAGAACATTATAGTGCGAGACTCATTTAATTTTCAGATAATAAGCAACATTAAACTAGTATCTTCAATTACGAGTACATTAAACAATTTAACCGCGACACTCAGAGAAGTCATTTTACTCGTAAAGTTGGTGTCTAAGAAGGTAATGTTTACTAATAAATAGTACATAGGTACCTACCTATGCATTTAACAAGGCGCAAGCACACTTACTTAAGTGTCACGAAGTTTTCATAAGTAACCATTAAATATTTATTTGAATATCTCTTAGTATGGCTATTAGCCTACACAGGATTCTTCAAAAATTTTAGAAGTGTCATTTCGCTTGCGACCTCATTAACCACACGCACGCTGATTAGCGCTCATCCAGTGCACGTTAAAAACATCTATTTGAAGTGCTAAAGTGACTTGCCACTCGCTGAACCACCCCCGGTTAAATATAGACCACGAAAGCGGGCCGAGCCAGCCGTGTAGGTTTTCCACTAGATTAAACTTTTACATGCACCCCTGACTGCGGACCTGCACGGTCGGATCATCTCCGTGCGGGGGACCTTTTTGACGTTCCGTTCTGCGTAAATCGAATATTGACATTTTAGACTTACTGGATTTATGGGTTAAAGGGTTTTTATTTTTAGTGTTAGAAGCAAATTGACTTTGTCCTTTAAATTTTGAATTGGTATGTTCTAAAAACTTTATGCTTTGTTGAATATTTCACACCATTTAATAATTAAATTAAGTACATAACTTGGATTAAGTTCGTAGTCCTACGTATATAACAACTACATTTAGCAGAATGACCCGCGGGCGGCACCTACTCATAAACTTACAATCACAAGTAGGTACGTTTGTATATCATTATCTGTTAGAAATGTATGATTCGTATTCTCACGAACATTTATTGTCC
>CAUZXH010000135.1:0-18163 GCA_963584085.1 Pyrausta aurata
GCACTGTCCTTAGTCATGTTCCTCAGGGCGAGCGGCCGCCGCGGCGGACAAGGCGGCCGCCGGCAAGGAGCACGCGCGCGCCAAGCTGCAGGAGCACGAGCAGCTCGTCAAGGAGCTCAAGCTGCAGCTCAAGTTAGTGCACTGTCCTTAGTCATGTTCCTCAGGGCGAGCGGCCGCCGCGGCGGACAAGGCGGCCGCCGGCAAGGAGCACGCGCGCGCCAAGCTGCAGGAGCACGAGCAGCTCGTCAAGGAGCTCAAGCTGCAGCTCAAGTTAGTGCACTGTCCTTAGTCATGTTCCTCAGGGCGAGCGGCCGCCGCGGCGGACAAGGCGGCCGCCGGCAAGGAGCACGCGCGCGCCAAGCTGCAGGAGCACGAGCAGCTCGTCAAGGAGCTCAAGCTGCAGCTCAAGTTAGTGCACTGTCCTTAGTCATGTTCCTCAGGGCGAGCGCGCGGACAAGGCGGCCGCCGGCAAGGAGCACGCGCGCGCCAGCTGCAGGAGCACGAGCAGCTCGTCAAGGAGCTCAAGCTGCAGCTCAAGTTAGTGCACTGTCCTTAGTCATGTTCCTCAGGGCGAGCGGCCGCCGCGGCGGACAAGGCGGCCGCCGGCAAGGAGCACGCGCGCGCCAAGCTGCAGGAGCACGAGCAGCTCGTCAAGGAGCTCAAGCTGCAGCTCAAGTTAGTGCACTGTCCTTAGTCATGTTCCTCAGGGCGAGCGGCGGACAAGGCGGCCGCCGGCAAGGAGCACGCGCGCGCCAAGCTGCAGGAGCACGAGCAGCTCGTCAAGGAGCTCAAGCTGCAGCTCAAGTTAGTGCACTGTCCTTAGTCATGTTCCTCAGGGCGAGCGGCCGCCGCGGCGGACAAGGCGGCCGCCGGCAAGGAGCACGCGCGCGCCAAGCTGCAGGAGCACGAGCAGCTCGTCAAGGAGCTCAAGCTGCAGCTCAAGTTAGTGCACTGTCCTTAGTCATGTTCCTCAGGGCGAGCGGCCGCCGGCAAGGAGCACGCGCGCGCCAAGCTGCAGGAGCACGAGCAGCTCGTCAAGGAGCTCAAGCTGCAGCTCAAGTTAGTGCACTGTCCTTAGTCATGTTCCTCAGGGCGAGCGGCCGCCGCGGCGGACAAGGCGGCCGCCGGCAAGGAGCACGCGCGCGCCAAGCTGCAGGAGCACGAGCAGCTCGTCAAGGAGCTCAAGCTGCAGCTCAAGTTAGTGCACTGTCCTTAGTCATGTTCCTCAGGGCGAGCGGCCGCCGGCAAGGAGCACGCGCGCGCCAAGCTGCAGGAGCACGAGCAGCTCGTCAAGGAGCTCAAGCTGCAGCTCAAGTTAGTGCACTGTCCTTAGTCATGTTCCTCAGGGCGAGCGGCCGCCGCGGCGGACAAGGCGGCCGCCGGCAAGGAGCACGCGCGCGCCAAGCTGCAGGAGCACGAGCAGCTCGTCAAGGAGCTCAAGCTGCAGCTCAAGTTAGTGCACTGTCCTTAGTCATGTTCCTCAGGGCGAGCGGCCGCCGCGGCGGACAAGGCGGCCGCCGGCAAGGAGCACGCGCGCGCCAAGCTGCAGGAGCACGAGCAGCTCGTCAAGGAGCTCAAGCTGCAGCTCAAGTTAGTGCACTGTCCTTAGTCATGTTCCTCAGGGCGAGCGGCCGCCGGCAAGGAGCACGCGCGCGCCAAGCTGCAGGAGCACGAGCAGCTCGTCAAGGAGCTCAAGCTGCAGCTCAAGTTAGTGCACTGTCCTTAGTCATGTTCCTCAGGGCGAGCGGCCGCCGGCAAGGAGCACGCGCGCGCCAAGCTGCAGGAGCACGAGCAGCTCGTCAAGGAGCTCAAGCTGCAGCTCAAGTTAGTGCACTGTCCTTAGTCATGTTCCTCAGGGCGAGCGGCCGCCGCGGCGGACAAGGCGGCCGCCGGCAAGGAGCACGCGCGCGCCAAGCTGCAGGAGCACGAGCAGCTCGTCAAGGAGCTCAAGCTGCAGCTCAAGTTAGTGCACTGTCCTTAGTCATGTTCCTCAGGGCGAGCGGCCGCCGCGGCGGACAAGGCGGCCGCCGGCAAGGAGCACGCGCGCGCCAAGCTGCAGGAGCACGAGCAGCTCGTCAAGGAGCTCAAGCTGCAGCTCAAGTTAGTACTTGCGAGTTAGCTGAATAGATACACTCTCTTCCGCCGCTACAAGGCTGGTGCCAGCTAGAAGTTTACTGACAAATGCGACCCAAACGTAGGTCAAATATTATTGCATGCAGGCGTTCGAACATACTTCGACGCGGGCCTGCGTTGTTACTGCCACGACGTCTGTGCCGCTCTCCACGCTGTTACTTACTTGTATCCTTACGCCATGATTTATAATTACTCCATCTTGACCATGGCATTTGTGTTATGAGTATGACGGTGCGTGGGTTCAAATCGTTTTACAAATTGCTTGCAATTATTAATGTATTACCCTCCGCGTCTCCACGACGGAACTCGCCGCGGGCGTCCTTTACGGACGTCAGTCGTGACGTCCGCGTCACATTTTTTTATTTTATATTTTATTTATGGGATTACAAAAAAATGTGCTACATGATTACCTTAAAAATAATTTAGACACTATAAATGGTAGTAACTAGAGATGCGCCGAGTAGCACTTTTGCCGAGTACCGAGTACCGAGTATTACTCGGTTAATTTTTTTTCCAACCGAGTACTCGGCCGAGTAACTCGGTTCAATCAAACTCCTGTTTCGGGTGTGTAAAAAAGTACAACCAGGTTCGCGCAGAATAGGCTTTCATCAAGCCACTAGAGCGCAATGATCCTAAAAGCCCCATCACTTTTTTTGTATTACAAAATCCACAGCATGATGATAACATAAAATATAGACATGTAAGACTTACAGCCAATGACGAATTTACATTTTATTTACTAAATTTAAATAAGGTTGCTATTTCAAAGAGAATTTGCTAGCAAAAGACAAGTGTCCGTTCGAGTGGTGGGCAGGGCCCCTAACAAGGTATTTAGAACTAGCACGCTTAACAAGAGTGTTTCTTTGAGCACCTGCAAGCACCATTCACAGTTGATTATTTTCGGAGGCTGGTAAAGTCTACGAAAAATGGAATTGTCTGTTACTATAACGTGCAGAGAGCTTTGTATCACCACAAAACAATCTAACTTCATAAAATTTCACATATTATTATTTTTATTAACGTTTTCCTCATTTTGTCTCTACTCATTCATTATCATAATTGAGGTTGTGATAGATTTCCCCAGTCGTTTATATAATTTCTACCTGAATATATTGCTTTACTTAAACCGAGTATACTCGGCATTGAAACCGAGTTACTCGGCCGAGTACGAGTATCAAAAAACCTGCCGAGTACGCCGAGTACCGAGTACTAACCGAGTACTCGGCCCATCTCTAGTAGTAACACATCCAACCACGTAATCCACGTGTAGGCATAATATGTTTAAATGAATTCAAGTGCGAGGTAGAATGCAATTAATATTGTAAATATTATTATTTATAGCTGCACTGTTAACACTATCCTATTTAGTTACTGTATATATATATTTTTTCACATACACATAATCATTATCAGCCAAAGATCGGTTCACCGCTGAACATAGGCCACTCCCATGGTGATATAAGAACTAAGGCCCACTTGCGGCATGATGTTTTAAACTAGGATTACGTTAATCCTGGTTTAAATCTTATTTATGTCTGTAGCAACGTCAAATAAACACACGAGACAGAATGATGATTTAATATAGGATTAGCGTAATCATGAGTTAATTCATCCATCATGGACAAGTGACACAATTACGTATTTTATTGACTATGATTTTTTTAATAAATGTATTTCCATCAGTTCCTTCTTGTCTCTAATAGCGTATGTGTTGTGCAGGAAAGCTGTGAACGAGCAAAAAGAGCTGAAGCTGCTACTGGACATGTACAAGGGCGTGGGCAAGGAGCAGCGCGACAAGGTGCAGCTCATGGCGGCCGAGCGCAAGGCGCGCCAGGAGCTCGAGGACCACCGGCAGAAGGCCAAGATGGCGCAGGTACTACGGACCACGACTCTCGCGCCTGAGTTAGAATGTGCCGCACATACAGGCTGAAATTTTAATCAGTAGCGAAATTTTGTGTATAGGCTCCACTGATGAATATGAACAACTTTTACTATGGGTGCAATAGTGAAATCGAGAAAAAAAAATCTGCTGTTCCATACAAAAGTTCAATTGGAGTACGGTCAAAATGTATAGAACAGCTCGTAAAAGTTGTTCATATTCATCAGTGGAGCCTATACACGAAATATCGCTACTGATTTAAATTTCAGCCTGTATAACAGGCTGATCCAAGATGGAAAACACATAGATGTTCGCAATATCAGTTTGCTGCTTACAAAAAGCCATATTTAACACCCTGAAGGGTGATGGTCATGCTTGTACTTGATGTCTTGCAATTTCAATACACTTTTATCATTAATAGTTGGATTTAAATTACAGTTTCCTATTAGTGTACAATAAAAAATCATGTTGTGTATATTTTTTATGGGCTATGGTCCAGTTATTTATTTTAGTTGTAATTTTATATAAGTTAAAGCATATACATACATATCCCATATCCTGTTTGTATACCTTAGTAAAATAAAAAAATAACCACTATACATTGTGGATCTTAAGACGGTCAGGAAGCGGTGACCTCCACAAGACGCATTCTTATACTAGCTCGACATGCTACCTTTTATAAACATTGACAAGAAAGAGCTCGATTCCCGACAGCGCTATCTAAGGCTATTTACATATTACGGCTCGGCGGCAGAGCCAGGGCGGTCTTCTGCTATGGAATTTATATGAAACCCCTTTGCAGCCGCCGCCGCCGCGGGGCGCCGCGTTATACCTTTCCATACAAAAGCTTGTGCAGCGGCGTCGCGGCGGGCTGCCACCGCTGCTGTGGCGTAATATGTAAACGGCCTAATTACTCTGAGTTCATTTTTCTCTCTCAATTTTGTCGTCTCTTCAATGGCTGAAGAAACGACAAAACCTTGATATATTATTATAGTATTTTAAGTTTTTTTCCTACGGTCCTCAATTTTGATATGTAGCTAAATTATGTTAAATAATTAATTACAGGAGAGTAAACGCGAGCGGCGGCTTGCGGACGAGGACGCGCTGCGGAAAATCAAACAGCTGGAGGAGCAGAAGTACGAGCTGCAGAAGCAGCTGTCGTGCGCGCGGCCCAGCGCCGACCCGCTGCACGCCTTCTCCAGGCCTTTTGCCGGGTCCCAGGTGTGTACACACGCAGGCGAGAGCGGCTGCAGCGGCAGAAGTACGAGCTACTGTGAGACTGATTTCTCTATAAGAATTTGTATGGATTAGCACCGCTCGCCTCAACGTGACGGCGCCAAATGTCGAGTGGCGTCGCTACGCTGGTGCTTTTATTTTAACCGGCGTAATATGTAGCCTTATTCGATTTCAAAACGGTATAAAAGGTTTAATGTCATTTAATGACTTTAATGTGTTATGTTTACATCTGTGCAGAAAACAGTTTTTCTTTTGTTTTCCTTCCTTCTTAAGTTCCTTCTGGTAGTTTGCCAGTATATCAAATTCCTTCATATATAAAACGTATCTATTTTCATGTTTCCAGGAGGAGGAAGCGCTGCTGAACGAGATGGAGGTGACCGGCCAGGCGTTCGAGGACATGCAGGAGCAGAACTCGCGGCTGATCCAGCAGCTGCGCGAGAAGGACGACGCCAACTTCAAGCTGATGTCGGAGCGGATCAAGGCCAACTCGCTGCACAAGCTGCTGCGCGAGGAGAAGCAGCTGCTGCAGGAACAGGTAGCTCGCCATCATCGGTGACTCGACGGCTGCGATGATCCTGCATTATCATTTCCTTGTGGGAGAACGGGCCCTTACCGCCTGCTCCCTTTGTTCCTCCTTCCGAACATCCCCACCTCCAGGACATAAACTGCTATGGCCCACTTGGAAGTCCCTTAACAGACTCCAGGCCCAAGTGGGTAGATGCAAGGACACCATGTTCAGGTGGGGATTCTCTGATGGAACCGATCTGTCCTGCGTCTGCGGGTTCACTCCGCAAGACATGTCCCATCTTTAGTCTTGTCCGGCGTGCCCTGACTCTTGCTTGCTAGAAGACCTTATGAGTGCAAACGACAAGGCAATTCGCGTCGCCAATTACTGGGCACAACAAATTTAAGTCGCTTTACCATCGATACGATAAGAAGAAGATCATCATTTCATATCCGCGCGACTGCATCGGTACTAATAACAGTCATTCAAGTCATTCCTTAATGACCCACCGGGGACACTTATACAGGTTCCAAAATGTGCGAAAACATCGATGCAGATTTGCAGACGCGGGGGTAGTGGGGGCATAACCTTGCTATTTGTCGTCATTACTCACGTCACGCCTCACGCGCGGTGTTGGATACTGAACATTGGCCTTTGGCGAAATTACATCATGTAGTTACCGCGAATATGTAAAAAGTCATAAGTGTTTATTTAAGTAAAAAAGCGGCAACCAAGAAGATGCAGCATCAATGCTGAATCGCTACAGTTTATCCAGAAGCTGGTATCGTGTTAGTATCGCGACTGTATCGCTGATAAAAGTAGCGCAAGTTTGTAAAGGTGGACCATTTGCGACAGCATCGCTGCTAAAAGTAGCAGTGTGTAACTAACACGACTTTCTTTTATGTTCCTTTCTAAATCTAAATCTAAATTACGCTAACGCTACTAAAATGTATGACTAAGTATTACTGTAGATTAATTTTAGACGATGGTATTGATAAGACTTAGGTTTAATTTTTGGAATTTTGTATTAGTTAAGTTATAGTTGTAAAATTATGTAAGCCTTAAAATACTTGTGTTAGCTCTGTTTTAGCCTGAGATACAGGTTTAACCTAGTTCAGGTAAAATAAGAGAATGCACTTAGTGATTAATTTTAGTTCTACGATGTATCTCAGAAGCAATGAATTTTAATAAACAATTTATTTATTTATTTATTTATTTCACCACATGTATGTTTCTTTCACCACAAACAAGAGGTATTATAACCAACCCAACGAGCGTATAGCGCCCTGCGCATTCAATATAATAACGCATTCAGGGGACTAATGGGGCAGCCTCGTCACTGCAGGGCATCGGGAATGCTAACTGAAGCCGTGGTTGACAGTCTCTCGGCTATCATTAGGAAACGCGTTGCGTCCCTGGCGCGGTGGGTAGGGGGCGGCTCCAACAGCCTCCTGAGGGTGGTCGCGGCGAGGTTGGACACGGACAGTGTCATTATGCGACACTGGACCCAGGTTTAACTCTCCAAAGACTCCAAAATTAATTATAATCGCTTTTTACTAACATAGTTTTAAGATAAATTGTTACTAACACTTATAGACATGTTTCCTAAATAAATTTATTTTATTTTATTTTATTATAAACAACGTTGGGTAACTAAGCGCACTCGTGTGTGACTGTGCAGGTGCTGACGCGCGACCAGCAGATCGAGTCCATGGGCCTGGTGGCGCGGCGGCTGGAGGAGAAGGAGCGGCTGCTGCAGGCCACGCTGTCGGCCGTGGAGAAGGAGCTGCTGCTGCGCCAGCAGGCCATGGAGATGCACAAGCGCAAGGCCATCGAGTCGGCGCAGTCCGCCGCCGACCTCAAGCTGCATCTAGGTACTGTTACATCATCATGATCATTATCATCCGAAGGACGTCCACTGCTGAACATAGGCCTCCCCCACGGCTTTCCACAACGACTGGTTGTGAGCGGTCTGCATCCAGTGCGATCCTGCGATCTTTACAGGGTCGTCTGTCCTTCTTGTTGGTGGACAACTAACGCTGCGCTTTTGGTCGAGGGCTCTCCGATCTAGAACTATTCTGCCCCATCGGCCATCATATGGCGGCATTCTCTACCATTCAACCATAGGTCTGAACAGAGATAATACAGGGTGTGCAAATAATGTTATTGAGCCAAGAAAAGAGAAGAATACGCAGCGATGAATATGAGTATAATACAATGATTATCGTTGCCTGGTATTCGTTGGACAAGGAACAAAATGCTTTAGTTCAAAACCAAGGCAATCGGTGTGTTATCTGGCGAATATTTATGAAAATTAAAAACAATGTATATTTATAATTTTACAGAAAAATATCACGCGCAGATGAAGGAAGCGCAGCAAGTCGTCGCGGAGAAGACGAGCGCTCTGGAAGCTGAGGCGTACAAAACAAAGAGATTACACGTAAGTTCAACCGTATCTGCGCAACCAATCTTTGTTAAACTATTTCGATATGTTTATTACTCATTAATTAATAGTAGCTCTTAACAAAACAATGTTTTATCTAAACTTCTTTTTTGAATATAATATGTGGACAATGTTGTTGGTTCTACAATAACCTTATTTTTTCTTTCTTGATATAATAACTATGTAGTACTTAGATACATTGTAAAACTTTTTTTTGTTCCAAATAAATAGAAAAAAAACCGTAACCACACCGGTACACTAAAGTTATTTGGCACACAGAACAACATTCAGTCCAAGTTACGAAATTATACTTATGTTATATATCAAGAAGGATACAAAAATAAACTGCTCGCCATACACGGACAGCTTCAAGCGGTCCGTCCTGACTGCTTCAAGCTGGTGCCTAGTGAACTGCAGATTTTACGTACACACGTACACGGAACCGCTCGAGCAGTTGCGACTGCTCCGGGCGGTTAGCAGCACGATGCGGGCCTTTATCAATGGCAGTTTCAGGCTGTTGACTATGATTGCTTGAGCGGTCCGTGTATGTTGATCACTGGCTAACTGCTCGAGCTGTCCGTGTTTGTGGATCACTGGCTAACAGCTCGAGCTGTCCGTGTATGTTGATCACTGGCTAACAGCTCGAGCTGTCCGTGTATGTTGATCACTGGCTAACAGCTCGAGCTGTCCGTGTATGTTGATCACTGGCTAACTGCTCGAGCTGTCCGTGTTTGTGGATCACTGGCTAACAGCTCGAGCTGTCCGTGTATGTTGATCACTGGCTAACAGCTCGAGCTGTCCGTGTATGTTGATCACTGGCTAACAGCTCGAGCTGTCCGTGTATGTTTATCACTGGCTAACAGCTCGAGCTGTCCGTGTATGTTGATCACCGGCTAACAGCTCGAGCTGTCCGTGTATGTTTATCACTGGCTAACTGCTCGAGCTGTCCGTGTATGTTGATCACTGGCTAACAGCTCGAGCTGTCCGTGTATGTTGATCACTGGCTAACAGCTCGAGCTGTCCGTGTATGTTCATCACTGGCTAACTGCTCGAGCTGTCCGTGTATGTTGATCACTGGCTAACAGCTCGAGCTGTCCGTGTATGTTGATCACTGGCTAACAGCTCGAGCTGTCCGTGTATGTTGATCACTGGCTAACAGCTCGAGCTGTCCGTGTATGTTTATCACTGGCTAACAGCTCGAGCTGTCCGTGTATGTTGATCACCGGCTAACAGCTCGAGCTGTCCGTGTATGTTTATCACTGGCTAACTGCTCGAGCTGTCCGTGTATGTTGATCACTGGCTAACAGCTCGAGCTGTCCGTGTATGTTGATCACTGGCTAACAGCTCGAGCTGTCCGTGTATGTTTATCACTGGCTAACTGCTCGAGCTGTCCGTGTATGGCGGGTCTAAAGAGTATCTGTCAAGCGCCGTGTTCTCAAGCACAATGAGAAATCGATTGTTGACGCGCCCGATACCTTGCGGTTGGTCCTTGAACAAGAAACATAGTAAACTTGTTGCTCAACTTTATGGTAAATCTATACAAATACGACGATATTTGTATAGATCTTCATTTAATCCCAGATTAATATACGAACGAAATATATTTGACAGGAGGAGTTGGCGATCCTGCGGCGGAAGGCGGAGCGGATGAAGAAGATGGAGCAGGCCGGCAGCAGCATGGACGAGGTGCTGCTCGAGGAGATCCGCGAGTACAAGGAGACGCTCACCTGCCCCTCGTGCAAGGTTAATCATCAATCATCAATGACCTTTTTATCTATTCAGACGATTTATTATGTAACGTTTGAAGAACTTTTCATCTATACTAATATTATAAAGCTGAAGAGTTTGTTTGTTTGTTTGAACGCGCTAATCTCCGAAACTACTGGTTCGAATTGAATAATTCTTTTTGTGTTGGATAGTCCAGTTATCGAGGAAGGCTATAGGCTATATAACATCACGCTACGACCAATAGGAGCAAAGATATAGTGGTAAATGTGTAAAAAACGGGAGAAAGAAGTCACGATTCCACGCGGACGAAGTCGCGGGCAAAAGCTAGTGGCTAAATAAACCAATCCGAGAGCGGCAAAGTCTGCCACAAGCTGGACTAGGAAAGTTTGCAACCGATGTAGTCACGTCGCTTTGATGTCTTCTCTGTCTCTTGTCAGCAAGTGTCGCGAACCAGGACTCATCGCAAAACTTGAGCCTGCAACGCGATTTCCCCATTCTTGACGTGCCTCCGCAAGCTTTTACCAGTTTTGGGGGCAAATGTTAAACGCAGCCGTGTCCCTCTTGACGCAGTCTTTAAATCGAAGCAATGGCCTCTCAACATCTCTTTTTGCATCTGCTAACGTCTCTGCGTCTGGTATAAAATACAATGCACCGAACATTGGCCACATACCCCACCCTCTAGACACCTAATAACAGATGAATGTCTAATGGAATGAATTATTTTTCTCACTTTAAATATTTTGCAAACAATTACAAGTAACAGTACAGTACACTCTTGAAAATAATAACAAGTGCAATAAGAATCAAATGATGCAGACAGTTTATATACGTATAGATATTTTTTGTTATTAGTCGCCAGCAGTTCCGTTTCCCTTTTAGTTCCCATTCACCGTTAAATTTTGTGCCAAATTGTGCGCATATGTGATAGTAAATAATCATCATATTTATATCTATTTAAGTCTCCATTATTCTTTTTGCCATTTAGGGGTGTATTAGTAAAATTTTATCAAACTATACTAACGCTCTATTAAACTGGTCGCTCTAGGTTTTATGACATTAATTGTATTTAGATAGTCTATAAATTACATTAACTTCTATGTTCGTTGCAGGTGAAGCGCAAGGACGCCGTGCTAACGAAATGCTTCCACGTATTCTGCTGGGACTGCCTGCGCACGCGCTACGAGACGCGCCAGCGCAAGTGCCCCAAGTGCAACGCGGCCTTCGGCGCCAACGACTACCACCGCCTCTACCTCTCCACGTAAACGGAACGGTAACCACGCTGGCAACACATACACACGGCGTGAAGGAGGGAAGGGTTCTTATAACGCGACTGGAGCGCTGCAGATGAAATAAACATAATTGAATCTTTATTTGCAAACTAAGCACCGATCATAGCGCTCCTTAAGTGACTAAATTGTCAGATTGCGGCCGATAGCACGTAATTACGATCACGAAATTTATAAAAGAAAGGGGGCACCGCCACCGCGATAGATGCGCGTCAGTAACGATTAGAAAAATCATACTTGAAGTTCCCAACACAGCACTCTTGGGTAACTGTGATTTATCCGCCTACAGTATCATGGTGTCCTGCCCCCACCTATCGGATGTGGGCATTTGGGTCATATATTTCAGTATAAATAGTATGTTGGCCCATCTAACCTCTTCCTCTGTTGTGATCATATGTCTGAAGATGAGAGATTCGACGCCTGATATCGTAGAACACTTGAGCTTACACGAAACTTGGGCACAAACTGAGGGCGCCAAAAATTGTTACAAGCGTGTATCTTCGGATATATCCGCCTGCCCCTTGAAATGTTACAACTACCACCGCCTCTACGCTGATATTCTTGAATTTTCTCAAATGTGTAGAAAAGATAAGGTTATCCTCAGATTTGCTTTACATGGTTTTCCATCGTGTACAGGCTTTATGTACTGTCATAAAATTGATTTGGTTGGTGGTAGGAAAGCGAATGCATCGGCTTACTGAAAACGATGTGTTTCAACATTGATAAAACTAGTTTAATACATTACTTTTAAAAAGCTCTTGTAACCTATAAATAATTGTCTAATAAAATTGTCTTTGTAAAAATTAAAGTTGCTTAAACGTCTGACTATCATCTTTGTGCAATGAAAACTATTGAAATGAATTTAAGGCTGTTGTGGACTCAGTTCGCTCACACAGTCATGTGTACTAAAATAATTACATCCAAAAGTGTACTAGTAGATATCAGTCTTATGAATACTAGGTCACACTACTGAAAAGAAGTCTGTTAGTGATACTACTAGACTAAGGTTGATAAAACATCTTATTTGAATTGATATAACTTCGCTCTCTTGGCGAACACATATTTAATATGCACTTTAAATCACATTAATTTATTTGTGATCTAATGTAGGCTCATGTTTGACAACTAATAAATTAATATGGACGCTGTAAAGTCTGATAACCAATAATACTAAATACAAAAATCTGAAATCTTTTTCAGGTATTTAAACTTAAAATCTAGAAATTCAGATTTTAACTTGACATGTAATATTTTGTCGGAATAACAATTAGTTAATTAAGTAGGTAATCTCTAATCTCAACTTATCTTTTGAACACGAAACGAATCTATCGTTATTCAACCACGGATTCATGTATTTATACTGATACTTATTGATGTATCTTACTAATAGAAAGATGCGTAATTAATGTGTTTTTAAAATTCTAGATGTGAAATGCATGGGTTTATTAAATAGTGGTGATCTCGCGGTCATAAATATTAAATGTCCATTGAACTTGTAAGTAAATAGACGAAAAGGATTTTCGTTAAATCATGATCAAAGTCCTTGAGTTATTCAGTTTTAAAGTTCCTTAATGATATTTGTTTCACAATGAGAGGTAACATGTTTGAGAACTTGTGAGCCCAATAATATAAGACAACAGGTTTGTTCCCATTGTAAATATTTGTTTCAAAATTAAAGTTCATGAACCCTATTCATTAGTTTTGTAAATAATAATACAAAGAAAGCAACTCAAGCAGGTTTTTTTTAATGTTTACAGTTAAATACACATAGACTTGATAAGGATAGTTTCCGGCTGAGCAATATTAAAAAAAAAAACTTAATCGCCATGTGCTTTTGTTAAGAATACAAAACCGTATATATTCAGTACATAACTAGGGTGTTAACTTTTATTTGCTACGATAATCAAGGTTGACTCGCGATAACTTTAGGCAGGATAATTAATTCATCCGGGATAAAGGGACGATGTTATATTCATTCCTTATTCACAATAGCTTTCCATGTATTTAAATATGAATTACTTGGTTCACGTTGTTGCATTACTAAATGCATTTCGCTAAACTTGTATATCAGATATTATATTGATGTTGTATAATATTTAAGAGTATCATGAAATCGAACAAGTGGATATAGTTTGTGTATTTAAGAAATATTTAAGAATTATAATATAGGTAATAAATGATACGAGCCTGCGCGCATGGACCACTATGGATTGCGCTACTTCGCTGTAATTATTTGTAGGTAGGTAAATAGTATAGCTAACAGCCCACTGACTGATATATTTATATATTTTAGGTTAAACTTTTTCATTGGGCGTGTGGCTCTTGTTTATTTGAACTTGGATTGGTTACGTATTTTTTCGAAAAGCAGACTAACAGTCTTGCAAACCTTGGTATTTATACATCTACTAAACATGTTTCACAGCCTAAAACGATTATCCGTTTCAGATGTTGTGGCGTATGATTTATCGCATTTCCACTATTTGAAATTCAGAATTACGGCCTCATTGCGGCGATTATTGATAAAATGTATTAATTAGTTTTTCTTGAAAATGCCCGTTCTTAGCTTTATTGGGACACGATCACATTTATGTAATATCATCGTACTGAAACATTATTCTATATCTATGAACCGATGATGTAATCATAAGAAAGTTATGAATTAAAAAGTCGTTGAACATTGATACAAACACAGTTTTTGCTAGTCTCAACCTGCTTTTAAAAAAATGCGAACCAATATGACTTTAAAGTGTGAAAACTAAGAAGAATAAGGAATTATTTCAGCAAAAATAATGTCATCGGCAAATACATGAAGTATTATGCGAGGAGATGTTAGATAAGTGATTTAGTTTTAGAATAATTTGGTTAAGTAAGGTGTAATTTTATTTTTCATCCTGTTCACACTTTGTGTAATCAAACTAGACCGAATATGTCTGTTAAAATACCTAGTTAATAACTCAATTTTGTTAATGTTTTCTCATTGGGAAAACATTAAATTTAATTCTTGTTAGCAGTTTTATATTGTTGTTTACGTTACTTTCAACTTTGAAGCATTTTCGCATAATCACACTTTGATGTTGTAAGTAGATTTCATTGATAAAAGAATTCATATTTTATTGTTCAATGTCAAAATTATAATAGGACGTCATTACGAAAATCATAAAAAGCAAGAGTAATCATGTCTTGCGCATTCAAAATGTAATATTAATTTAATGAACTATGTCAAATAAATGTCTCAAACCAGAACTCTTGTTTTTTTGTATGTTCATACGTATTATGCCGGAATACACCCCGTGAAACCCACCCAGATCTATTCAAATTTGACCTCACAGGGGTCACTTGGGCCCATAAATACCTGACCTAAAAACGGATCAACTTACGAGTTGGCAATTTTTATTAGAGTTGCAAGAGAGAAAAGTCTCAATATCTCCGTAACGGTGCGTCGGATCAAAAAAATAATGGAATTTTCGAACCCCCCTATCGGAATGCACCCCCGGAAACCCACCCAGATCTATTCAAATTTGACCTCGCAGGGGTCACTTATGCCCATAATTACCTGACCTCAAAACGGATCAACTTACGAGTTAGCAATTTTTCTGAGAGTTACAAAAGAGAAAAGTCTCAATATCTCCGTAACGGTGCGTCGGATCAAAAAAATAATGAAATTTTCGAACCCCTATCGGAATACACCCCCAGAAACCCACCCAGATCTATTCAAATTTGACCTCGCAGGGGTCACTTGGACCCACAATTACCTGACCTCAAAACGGATCAACTTTTGGCAATTTTTCTTACAATGTACTTATTTATCTTCGTCTGATCAAGATCTTCCTGGCTACGTTCACATCATCCATATGAGAGTTGCGGCAGAGAAAAGTCAATATCTCCATTACGGTGCGTCGGATCAAAAATGATGAAAATTTTCGAACCCTCCTATGGGAATACCCTTTGAGTATATATACTCAAAGGGGAATACCACTCGGAAACCCACCCAGATCTATTCCATTTGACCTATTAGACTTTTCTGTCTTGCAACTCTTTTGTGGATGATGTAAACGTAGCCAGGAAGATCTTGTGTGTCTCATTATGTGGCCAAATTGTAAGATCAGGGTGGGGTTCCTGGGGTGTATTACGATAGGGGGATTATTTTTTGGATACTATACGAAGCACCGTTTTCGGATTTTGTCTCTTACAACCATAGAGAAAGAAAAAAATCTTCGCTTTATAAAGAGCGTGCTACTTAGTGAAATTCTATAGGATTTGACAGCGAAAGACCTTATGACAGCGAGACCGTTTTCTAAGAAATAATGGATTTAGTGGAAACGTCAAGTTTCCGTCGTTGGAATTTTTGAAAAATTATGAATGGATATAATTATAATTTAAGTTTTGAATAACAATTTCAGATGAAATGACTTGTGCTTTCAGCAACTGTGAAGTGCGCCGAGGATACAATCCCGAAAATCATACTTTCCACCAGTAAATATGAATCATTGATAAAAAATTTAATTCCAAATTTTATAAAATTTTTGAGTGAAATCGACTCCGATGCCAAATTGTACAGTAAATTTAGGACTTCCTTTGTGATTTGCAGCCATATATCAAAGTTTCCAATAGATTAATTCAGGTATTTTCAGTAAAATAAGAAACCGTTTCTTTACACTAGGGCTTGACTAAATGATGACGTCATCAGTATCGATAAATTTTTTGACTGTTTTTTTAGGTTACCGTAATTCTTGCACAGCTTCTTCTCAGCACTGGCCCACACAACTGGCCCGAAGCTGTGCTGTGGTAAGGTCTATGTTGGAACGTGTATAAGTGCTTCTAGCTAGTCTTTATACATAAATAAATAAATATGTAATTTAACAAAAATGAGGTTGTCTTGATTATCAAATAAAAAGTATTATGTAATTAAAAGTGCATTGATTTAATTATTTTTGTTTCAATTTACATGATTTATCGTAACCTCGTCGATAAAACTTGGACCACCATAAGATACACATCACTATTGAACGCACACATGTAAAGTAACTTTTTGGTTACGCTGAAAATCCGCGTTTGTCATTCTATACTATACTATTTTCTATGCTTACAACATCTTATAACTCCAATGTGGATGATGTCAAATAAATGTCTTTAAAGCTTTTAAAGTGAAGCGATGTTCTTTGTCTATGCACTGAGCAAAAACTAAGGAGAAGTTTTTTATGGTTTGTTCATGTTTAATCGTATTAAATAGGTGAGGTCAATAAAATAAACAGGTTTGATTGAATCACAATATATTTATTTACACATACATTTTATATACAACACACGATTTTACGATTTATCATTATTATTATAATAACAAATGGGTATTTGAAAAGTCGACTGACTGCGACTGACTTGGGTATTGCATAGTTCATTGCGGTCTTTTTCGAGATTATTATCAGTGACAATAGCACCGGCAGCAAGCGACATTATGGCCGATCAAAGCATCCCTATCAGTTTGTACTATTGACTACTATAATAAAAAAGCCATCTTTATATTACAGATCTGTGTGCGACAGAAATGTACAGAATTCATTTCATGGTCTGCTAGACGTTCCCAAACAATCTTAACACATTCAATTTCGCAAACTTCAACACGACCAATAACAACAATAAACATAAATACAATATCAGTCTCGTATAGTTACATTTCCATCATGTTACTATTAATTCGTGTACCTAATCATTAAGTAGATTTTTTTAAAATATTGATTTCATCGACCCACACACTGTATTGAATAATTATAAAAAAAATGTAAGGATAATTTTAATTTCACTTGCTCATTTTCAATAAAGAAAATAATTTATCCAACAGATAGAACCGTAGCTAATACGTACAGCGATTTCAACAAAATATCGAAAGATATTGACTAGATATAAAATACAATATGATTAGAAGTACCACACAAGGTTAATTACATTTCAATTGAAAATAGTTAATTCCTGTCATAGTATGAAAATCAGTATACACCCTAAACCAGCGATAAATTACCTATGCGCTAATGGCACTTAAAATACTTTTGATTTATAAATAGATATTGGATTTTCTATACACAAATCATAATTTTAGTTTTATTACATATCAAAATAAATTTAGATTTCAAAGAATTCTAGTGATATGAATAAGACATTTTAAATGCATTTAGGAATGAAAATATAAGTCTATATTACAAAGCACATCACTGTATAATATCTTATTAATAAATAATATATATTTTGATTTGTTCTCTCTGGCAAAATGTCTTAAATCTTTATTGGACCGTCAAAACGCAACAGGGAAAGGTTGATTTTACATAACTATCGCTTTGTACTTTCCTCGCATGTTGAGATCAATCGATAACATTTTTTACGACACCATTCATTCAATGCACATCTACATTAGAAATATCCTTACCGACTACTCTTAATCATTGTGACGCTAAGACTTACGTTTTGTCATGCAATATTTGATTATAAAAAGAAAATAATTTGACTTAATTTCCATTTTCTGCTCTTACTGCTTATACAAGTAATCCAGGAAGCCATAGTTTCTGGTGCGTGCGCGTTCAGTACAAGTAAATGATTTTACCTAATTCAATTTTGGCACCGAGCGTCTGGTTTACAACGCCCGCATTACAATGTGAATATTGCATACAATACATCGATTTATGGTGATAATTAATTCTAAACCGATCAACTTCTTGATTGTGCACAAGTCCAGACTATAAAAACCTTGATTTTGTTAACATTCATAATTATTAGTATCGCGAATAGAACTGTAAAATGTTTATTTCTAAGTACATAAGTTATGTATGTTTTCTACTGGCAAGCTGTCATGGAGGATCCAGGACGGACGTATAAGGCTGATAATAAATTTGACGGGCTTTAGTAACTAAATTTATATAATTTTTATTATGTATCTGTTTATCTAAGCTAAGATCGTACTTGGTATT
>CAUZXH010000136.1:0-17500 GCA_963584085.1 Pyrausta aurata
TCCAGCGAAAACAAAAAAAAAAAAAAAAAAAGGTTAGGTTCCCGTGTCGGGTTTCTGGTCCCGCATCGGGCGCGTCCCCAGGTGGTGGATAGGGGAACGCCTCCCAGATATGGGGGGTACCGGCTTCGGCCGGCGCGAACCAAAACCAGTGCGCGGCAGGTTTTGTCAATTCGGCGGACCTGTCGGGCCAGAGGGAAGGCCTCATGGCTGAAGTCCTCTTGTATTCGCCGCTCTGCCTACTCCTCCGCGGAGGAATGGACCGGAGCGGCTGGAGTACCTGAGGCGTAGATAGGGGTGCCTAGACCGTCGGGGCATTTGCCCGGGTCAGAGGGCACTGGGTCGTCGGGGCATATTGCCCGGATCCGTGGGTTTTTCCCGGGTTGTAGCCTGTCATCACGACAACCCGGGCAGCGCATTTGTGCCGTGCGCTGGGTCCCGTAATCCTGGGAGAAGAGGATCCTGGACGTTGAGCCTGTGGCAGACCACCCAGGCAACACATGTCTTTGGCCTCGGATTCCGGGCACACGGGTGGCCCGTGGAGTAGCCGGTCCACGGGTTATTCGGCTGCGGGCGAGCGGCTTAACCCTCGTCCAACGGTGACGCGGGGGGTACGGGGGACAGGGCAGGCGGCGGGCTCGGTGATTTTGCGCGTTCTGGTCGACGCGTGCTCACCTTGCCCCAACCGTCTCGTCAAAGATCCCGTACTAGTCTGCCCGAAAGGGAAGTGGCGTCCCCGCTATAGTCGGTGGGAAACCCTGGGGTGCCAGTGGCACCTCCCCAGATGGGGCTCCGTGGTGGGTGGGGTCACCACCGACTGAATTTATGGAAGACACAGGATATGGCTTGCTCACGAAATAAATCCATTGATATAGCGACCAACCCCCGAGCGCAAGGCGCTCAAACCGAAGGAAAAGGAGTGGGTGACGGTGACGTCCTTTTCAGGACGCCCGTCGTCCGCTTGCAGCGGTGTGATACACCATCAGAGGGACCGTCGGGTAGCCGGTTCTTCAGGCCCGGGGATTTCCCTGAGTCTGAGGACGAGGTCACCCTCACCAGACTAGACAAAGAGGGGATGTCACTTTGTGTTTCCCCCTCCACCGGATATAACTACCACAACCGTGACGATAGCCTGGAGATCGTGGACTCCTACGAGTCCGCGTCTTCGGGCACACAATCTCGATCGCCGTCTGGGTCTCGCAGCGGCAAGACAGGAAGAGCTGGAAAACGGCCAGCGGAAGAGGCCTCCTCAGACCTCACTCCCGCCAAAATTTCTGCTGCCCGCCGTGGACGGGGCCGCCCACCTACGCATGGGGAGTACGTAGGTGTAGGCAGAGCCCGGGAACAGCTCCGGAACGAACAACGCCGCGCAGCGATGGTAGAGGCCGAGGAGGAGGCCTCTCGCCTTGCAGAGCGGCTTGCGCATAGGCGCAACAGGAACGAGTTCTCCGTGAGGGATCCCACCGCGGAGGAGCTGAGTGGCCAGATCCGGGCTGCCACGGACACTATTATGTTCTGCGTGGCCAAGTCCGGCAACCTGAAGGGCAGCTTTCAGCGCGCCCTGAAGGAGGCTGCCACCTCCATCACGCGGGTGGTCGATATCCTCAGTGCGAGGACAATTGATGAGGAAACGCGGCGGCTGCAAGCTGCGAACAAACGCCTGGAGGAGGAAGTCGCGGACTTGAAACGCGTCGTCCAGGAGCTCCGGGCCGAGAGGCTTGCGGACATGCGTCCTGCAACCGCAGCTGCATCGCAGTCCAACTCGGAGGAGTTTGAGCAGCGCCTCATGCGGCAAATTGGAGGAATGATGGATGCCAAATTGGCGTCCATCTCAGATCGGTTGCTCCCCGAGCCTCGCCTGCGCCCGCCACTTGCTGCGGACGCCCGCAAGGCTCAGGTTGAGCGCCCTTCTGCCGCCGCAGACAAGGCGAAGAAGCAGCCGCCGACCGCAGCACTGTCGCCCAAGAGTGCCACCTCTCCCCAGACGGTAAAAGCGCCGTCCGAGGTGTCCGCCCCTGTGGCCACGACCTCGACTGCCGGTGCAGTCTCCGCCGGGGAGAAGAAGAGGCGGAAGCGGAACAAGCGGAAGAAGGTCCTTAACCAGGGCCAGGAATCCGTGCCTACTTCCGCCTCCCAAGCCGGGACTTCCCGCCCGACAACCCAGTCCGCAGCTGGCCCTGGAGCCGAATCGTGGACACAGGTTGTTCGGCGTGGGAAAAAGGTGGCCTCTAGTGCCGCCCCACGACAGCCGCCTACGGCTCAGCCGAAGAAGCCGACTGACTCGAGGAAGACTCCGAACCTCCGCCCGCCGAGGACCGCCGCCATATTGGTGGCGATGCAATCGGGAGTGCTGGAGGCAAAGGAGCATTCCTATGAATCGGTGTTGGGCATGGCCAAGCAGGCCATTGACATCGGCGCGTTGGGGATCTCTGGGATCCGCTTCAGGGTCGCCAAGACTGGCGGCAAGGTCCTGGAGATCACCGGCGCCGACAGCGAGACGAAGGCTGACACCCTGGCAGCCAAGATGCGGGAGGTCATCCCCGAGGCAATAGCCAAAGTGACTAGGCCGACCAAGAGCGTCGATGTCCGGATTTCGGGACTCGATGACTCCGTAACCAAGGTCGAAGTCGCTGAAGCTGTCGCCAAGGCGGGTGGCTGTGATCCCAAATCGATCCAGGTGGGGTCGATTGGCCGATCCTTCCAGGGCACAGGGGCCTGCATCGTAAAGGTGCCGATCGCTGCAGCCCAGAAGGTGATAAAGGGGAGGGTTCTGGTGGGATGGGTCTCCGCCCAGACCAGGCTTATGGAACAGAAGCCGCTTAAGTGCTTCCGTTGCCTGGAGGTGGGACACGCCCGCGAGAGCTGCCCCTCGACCACCGATCGCAGCACCCTGTGCTACCGCTGTGGTACCCCGGGACACCCAGCCAGGGGATGCACTGCCTCACCGCACTGTCCTCTGTGCGCGGACGCCGGATTGCCAGCGAACCACCGGGTGGGCAGCAAGAGCTGCAAACCGCCCAAGCGTGGCAATCGAGCGGGAAGGACGGTGGCCAGGACTCCAGCCGCACCGTCCGTGGCCGAGAGGCCCACTACCATGGAGGCAGAAGAGACAGCGAGCTAAGATGGCCTTCAGCGTCCTGCAGGCGAATGTGAACCACTCTGCCGCTGCGCAGGATATCCTCTTGCAACACGCGGCGGAGTGGTCCATAGACGCGGTCCTCGTCTCCGAACCCTACTTCATACCGGCTGACCGGGAGAACTGGGTCGGAGACGTGAGCGGCCTGTCGGCCATCATGGTGTCAGGGGCGCATCCAATTGACGTCGTAGCCCGGCAGAGCGGTTTTGTCGCCGCCAAGTGCAGGGAGTTTCTGCTGGTGGGGGTCTATTGCCCGCCCAGCCGAACCAGGAGCGAATTCGAGGCTGACCTGGATCGTTTCGGGTCGGTTCTCCGACAGTCCACCTTGCCGGTAATCATTGGCGGCGACTTCAACGCCAAGAACATTGCCTGGGGCTCACGACTCACTGACCCCAAAGGGGAGAGTCTGCTGGACTGGGCGGTGTCCAATGGACTTGTTGTTGTCAACGTGGGGACCGAACCCACATGCGTGCGACCGCAGGGGGAGTCCGTCGTGGACATAACGTTCGCGACCCCCGCGGTTGCAGCTCGTATCAGTGGCTGGAGAGTGGTCACAGAGGCGGAAGAATTGTCGGATCACCGGTACATCCGGTTTGACATCTCCGCCTCCGGTCCCGTGATCCCTCCGAGCGGTACACCCCACATGACATACCCCCGATGGAGGCTCAGTTGCCTGGACAAGGAAACAGCGCGGGAAGCTGCGGTCGTCAAGGCCTGGCTGCCTGTAGGTCTGGAGCCCGTCCAAGTGGATGCGGAAGCGGAATGGTTTCGGGAGGCCGTTACGGACGTGTGTGACGCGTCCATGCCTCGGTCCGGACCTTCCCTTCCCCGGCGGAACGTCTATTGGTGGACGGATGAGGTTGCGGAGTTGCGCCGCGTGTGTATCGCAGCGCGTCGCGCCTCAGCCAGACACCGAAGACGCAGACGCCGTGATCCGGAGCTGGACGAGCCGCTTTACCAGGCCTACAGAGAGGCGAAGCAGGCGCTCAAGATCGCCATCCTGGAGGCAAAACTCAAGGCGAGGGAGGAACTCCTGGCATCGCTCGATGCCGATCCGTGGGGACGCCCGTACCGCACGGTGCGGGGGAAACTCCGCCCATGGGCGCCCCCGGTCACGGAAAGGCTAGAGCCCGAGTTCCTCCGAAGAGTCGTGTCCACCTTGTTCCCAGCTCAGGTGGAACACACCCCGCCTTTGATGTTGCCACACCCCGTGGCCTCCAGAGAGCCCCCTGACCCCGTCTCCGAGGGTGAGTTCGGCGCGGCACTAGAGCGGTTGAAGGCCAAGAACGTGGCCCCGGGTCCTGACGGGATCCCAGGTAAAATCTGGGTTCTCGTATCGGATATACTGGGTGACCGCCTTCGTAGGCTCCTAACCGCTTGCCTAGAACAGGGGCGCTTCCCGGCGCTATGGAAGGAAGGAAGGCTCGTGCTTCTGAAGAAAGACGGACGTCCGACCGACTCCCCTTCGGCATACCGTCCGATCGTGTTGCTGGATGAGGTGGGCAAGCTCTTTGAAAGAGTCATTGCAAACCGCCTCGTTCGGCACCTGGATACGGATGGGCCGAATTTGTCGGATGTACAGTATGGCTTCAGGAGAGAGCGTTCTACGATCGATGCTATCCTGCGGGTAAAATCGCTCGCCAGCGAAGCGGTGGAGAACGGCGGCGTGCTGTTGGCTGTGTCTATTGACATTGCCAACGCGTTCAACACGCTGCCGTGGACCACGATTAAGCAGGCGCTCCGTTTCCACGGAGTGCCTGTTTACCTGCAGGACACCATCGCATCGTACCTGGAAGGACGAGAGGTTGCGTGTGATTCGGTGGACGGTCGTTTGCGGCACTTGGCCGGATGCGGCGTTCCGCAGGGGTCGGTTCTAGGGCCACTCTTGTGGAACATCGGGTTCGATTGGGCTCTCCGCGGCCAGTTCGTCGCAGGGGTTGGTGTGACGTGTTACGCCGACGATACCCTGCTGACAGCTCGCGGGGACTCTTTTGCCGATGCTGCACGTCGTGCGACTGCTGGGGTCGCTGTTATGGTGCACCGAATCCGCCTTTTGGGGCTGCGAGTGGCGCTGGAGAAGTCTGAGGCGCTGTGTTTTCACGGACCTCGACGTGCGCCGCCTGCGGGCACTGGGCTGATGGTGGATGGGGTTCTGATCCCGGTTTCATCCACCATCCGGTACCTTGGGCTTGTGCTTGACGGAAGGTGGCGGTTTAAGGCCCATTTCCGTCAGCTCGCTACCAAGCTCAATGCGACCGCGGGTGCTTTGAGCCGGTTACTGCCAAACCTGGGTGGTCCGTCGACGGCTCCTCGACGACTGTACCTAGGGGTGGTCCGCTCTATGGCACTTTACGGTGCCCCGGTGTGGCATGACGCCCTCTCGTCCGAGAACGTGACAGTCCTGCGGAAGGCTCAAAGGGTGCTAGCCCTGCGTTTAGCGCGAGCCTACCGCACCACCTCCACCGATGCCGCGCTGGTCCTGGCCGGCAGCCTCCCCTGGGATCTCGACTCCCTGGTCCTCGCCGCGTTGTACCAGTGGCGGGGAGACCAAAGATCCCAGGGCAATAGGCCCGCACCGACGGAGGTGGAATCGGAGAAGACACAGCTCACGGAGCTAGCCCACGAGCAGTGGCGCCGTAGACTGGCCAGTGGTCACTTTGGCGTCCGGGTCATCAGTGCCGTACTCCCCGTTCTCAAAGAATGGGTTGAGCGACCACACGGCCAGGTGACATACCGGATGTCGCAGGTGTTTACGGGCCACGGGTGCTTTGGGTCATACCTCTGCCGCATTGGCAGGGAACCCACCACCCGATGCTGGCACTGCGATGCTCCGGAGGACACGGCACAGCACACCCTTGAGGTGTGCCCGGCGTGGGTCGCTGACCGCCGTGCCCTCCAAGCACACGTGGGGACCGACCTCAGCCTGGGCTCCATAGTCCGGCGTATGGTTGACGACAGGGAGGCTTGGCGAGCCATGGCCGCATTTTGCGAGCGGGTTATCGCCGAAAAGGAGAGCGCGGAGCGAGAGCGAGAGGCTGCGGCTGACGCACTCCTTATGCGCCGAAGGCGTACTGGGCGCAGGAGGAACCTCCACCACCTGCACATGCCCCTCCCTGTGCCTCGGGTCGCGGACGCGGGGGCGTCCGCTTCCCACTAAGAGGCGCGATGGTGTGTAATGCGTTCTACGCATCATCGGGACATCAAGCCGGAGGACTCCTCCTCCTCCGGCGCTGAAGGCAGGGGCTTTTGCCCTCTTCAGATCGGGTGAGACCGTGTGTCGGTCTAGTCAGTGAGGGGCCGCGGATGTGTGCTTATGGCGCTGACTCGTGGCCCCGAACTCATGGCTCCCGAGAACGCCGCTGGTTTTTAGTGGGTATGCCCCGTTCGGGGAGAGTCCCACATAACCTGCTGCCCTCCCCCGAGGGCGGCAGGTATGCGTAAGGCATTTTCCAGCGAAACCAAAAAAAAAAAAAAAAAAAAAAAAAAAAGGTTAGGTTAGGTTAGGTTAGGTTAGGTTAGGTTAGGTTAAGGTTAGGTTAGGTTAGGTTAGGTTAGGTTAGGTTAGGTTAGGTTAGGTTAGGTTAGGTTAGGTTAGGTTAGGTTAGGTTAGGTTAGGTTAGGTTAGGTTAGGTTAGGTTAGGTTAGGTTAGGTTAGGTTAGGTTAGGTTAGGTTAGGTTAGGTTAGGTTAGGTTAGGTTAGGTTAGGTTAGGTTAGGTTAGGTTAGGTTAGGTTAGGTTAGGTTAGGTTAGGTTAGGTTAGGTTAGGTTAGGTTAGGTTAGGTTAGGTTAGGTTAGGTTAGGTTAGGTTAGGTTAGGTTAGGTTAGGTTAGGTTAGGTTAGGTTAGGTTAGGTTAGGTTTTTTTTTTTTTTTTTTTTTTTTTTTTTTTATCCCTCCTCCACCCGCGTATTGTTGGAACTTCCTTTGTGGTTCCAATTTTTCTATTATTTATCTTTTCTTTAGTTTTTCTTTTTTAATCTTTCGCTCTTTTTTATTTTATACGATTCAATTTAAATGTTTGAAATAAAATAATAAAAAATTACAATACAAATTACATAAATTAAAATTCATAAAATTTCTATCCTTAAATTAAGACAGTTTAATAAAATTGAATTAAGTAAAATTTTGTTTAAAATTGCTAATTTACATAATTTTAATGAGGCAAAAGCCATATAAATTTAATACAATAATATTCTACTACTATAATTAACATTCTAATATAATTGACATTCAATGGTGCAATAGCAAAATTAAAATAATATAATGTTATAAAATTATCTTCTTAACAAAACTTGGCGCCATTTGCCTTGGCAGCTTGGCACATAACGCCAAGTGCGAAGGCAAGGAAATGGTCTCGGCTGGAGTTGTCACCAACTATTTCAACTATTTTGTCAATCTCGACTTTCCACCCAGACCTGAACTCGCAGTCCAATCGAGCCAAGGCATATTTTGGACAATTAACTAGTATATGCTCGATAGTTTCGGGCGTCGAGTTGTCACAAGTGCAGGTCTCAGTTGTAGAGAGTTTAAACCTGTGTAGGTATGCCTTGATTCCCCCATGGCCCGTTAAAAGTTGAGACAGCATATTAGTCTGACGGACCCCTCTGAGTACTCGATGCGCTGTTCGGACGTCTTTGAAGAAGATTCTCGTTGTGGCTCCCGAAGATGATGAGGAGAATCTCAATTGCCATGCGTCAAGTGTGGCGCCCCTGATGGCTCGCTTGGCAAAGGACAAAGGGAAGCGATCGTAGGCTGCTCTAGTTTTGAGTTTCAAGGCCGCTTCTTTGGCCAATTCATCCGCTCTTTCGTTTCCCTGAATGCCTGCGTGGGCCTTTATCCAATGGAAGTGTACGTCAATTCCCGCTCGCTGAAGTACGGCTACATTGTCACGTATTTCGACCGCAAGGAGGTTCAGTGAATTCGGATCTCTCAGCGTCTCCAGTGAAGATCTAGAGTCACTTATTATGTGGATGACTGAGTTGGAGGGGAACGCTGTAGCAATGTTAGTTGCTTTCACTATTGCAGCCATCTCCGCTTGGTACACAGAACAGTAGTCTTCCAGTCGGATCTTGACGGTACGGATCTCGCGGCCTCCCCTTATGCAAGAGATTGCCGCCCCGACTCTGCCCTCGATCTTACTACCGTCGGTGTACATTGCCACATCTTCAGTAGGTATTTCGTTAGCTTCTTCCTGGTTAGTGATAATGGAGAAATCCAAATTAATCCTACAGGCCGGGTGCGGAAGCTGAGTGGGATGCAACCTCTTCTGGAGTTTCCTACCAGGAAGGTCCTTCAACGGCTTTCCTCTCTTGACCTGGTACAATTCCAGCTGTTCCAAAGCCCTGAGGTCCAGAGGGATAATCCTCGCCAAAAGAGCTGCTGCAGTCAGGGAGACAGTTGAATGTGTCTTGGCCAGCTGTATCCCGAATATACGTGTCAGGCGATCCAGACGCTTTCGAGCATATTGTTTCGTAGCGATATTAGCCCAGGCGCTAGCAGCATATAATACAGTGGGCTCGATTACTGAGATGTATAGCGTCCTTAAGATTTCGGGATTTAGGCCCCATTGGGCTCTTGCGGCTCTGCTAATTGCCTTGTACAGGTTGATGGCCTTAACTGTAACTTCGTCCAGGTGCGCGATGAAGTTGAGGTGGCGATCGATGGTCACACCAAGAAGCCGAATTGTGTCCGACAGCACAAGCTGTGTATCCAGGAGCACGAATCTGGGGATGTCATATTTCAGCCTCTTGGTTATCAACATTGCCTGAGTCTTAGCAGGGGCGAATCGCATTTTATTTCGGCGGCCCCATACTGCCACCGACTCCAAGGCGCTGTTGATTTTCCTCTCTAGTTCTCTGGTATCCCGGGCCACGGCAATGATGACTATGTCATCGGCAAACGCCTGAATGTGAGCCTCCAGACTCTCCGCCTCCCTAAGGAGGGGGTCCAGCTGCACATTCCACAAAAGGGGTCCGCCGATCGACCCCTGCACGCAGCCCTTGGTGGTGGTCTTAGGGACCTTCTGTCCCAGGTATCTAACCGTTACCGATCTGTCTTGTAGGTAATTCGAGAGCACCTTAATTAGGTTAGGTTAGGTTAGGTTAGGTTAGGTTAGGTTAGGTTAGGTTAGGTTAGGTTAGGTTAGGTTAGGTTAGGTTAGGTTAGGTTAGGTTAGGTTAGGTTAGGTTAGGTTAGGTTAGGTTAGGTTAGGTTAGGTTAGGTTAGGTTAGGTTAGGTTAGGTTAGGTTAGGTTAGGTTAGGTTAGGTTAGGTTAGGTTAGGTTAGGTTAGGTTAGGTTAGGTTAGGTTAGGTTAGGTTAGGTTAGGTTAGGTTAGGTTAGGTTAGGTTAGGTTAGGTTAGGTTAGGTTAGGTTAGGTTAGGTTAGGTTAGGTTAGGTTAGGTTAGGTTAGGTTAGGTTAGGTTAGGTTAGGTTAGGTTAGGTTAGGTTAGGTTAGGTTAGGTTAGGTTAGGTTAGGTTAGGTTAGGTTAGGTTAGGTTAGGTTAGGTTAGGTTAGGTTAGGTTAGGTTAGGTTAGGTTAGGTTAGGTTAGGTTAGGTTAGGTTAGGTTAGGTTAGGTTAGGTTAGGTTAGGTTAGGTTAGGTTAGGTTAGGTTAGGTTAGGTTAGGTTAGGTTAGGTTAGGTTAGGTTAGGTTAGGTTAGGTTAGGTTAGGTTAGGTTAGGTTAGGTTAGGTTAGGTTAGGTTAGGTTAGGTTAGGTTAGGTTAGGTTAGGTTAGGTTAGGTTAGGTTAGGTTAGGTTAGGTTAGGTTAGGTTAGGTTAGGTTAGGTTAGGTTAGGTTAGGTTAGGTTAGGTTAGGTTAGGTTAGGTTAGGTTAGGTTAGGTTAGGTTAGGTTAGGTTAGGTTAGGTTAGGTTAGGTTAGGTTAGGTTAGGTTAGGTTAGGTTAGGTTAGGTTAGGTTAGGTTAGGTTAGGTTAGGTTAGGTTAGGTTAGGTTAGGTTAGGTTAGGTTAGGTTAGGTTAGGTTAGGTTAGGTTAGGTTAGGTTAGGTTAGGTTAGGTTAGGTTAGGTTAGGTTAGGTTAGGTTAGGTTAGGTTAGGTTAGGTTAGGTTAGGTTAGGTTAGGTTAGGTTAGGTTAGGTTAGGTTAGGTTAGGTTAGGTTAGGTTAGGTTAGGTTAGGTTAGGTTAGGTTAGGTTAGGTTAGGTTAGGTTAGGTTAGGTTAGGTTAGGTTAGGTTAGGTTAGGTTAGGTTAGGTTAGGTTAGGTTAGGTTAGGTTAGGTTAGGTTAGGTTAGGTTAGGTTAGGTTAGGTTAGGTTAGGTTAGGTTAGGTTAGGTTAGGTTAGGTTAGGTTAGGTTAGGTTAGGTTAGGTTAGGTTAGGTTAGGTTAGGTTAGGTTAGGTTAGGTTAGGTTAGGTTAGGTTAGGTTAGGTTAGGTTAGGTTAGGTTAGGTTAGGTTAGGTTAGGTTAGGTTAGGTTAGGTTAGGTTAGGTTAGGTTAGGTTAGGTTAGGTTAGGTTAGGTTAGGTTAGGTTAGGTTAGGTTAGGTTAGGTTAGGTTAGGTTAGGTTAGGTTAGGTTAGGTTAGGTTAGGTTAGGTTAGGTTAGGTTAGGTTAGGTTAGGTTAGGTTAGGTTAGGTTAGGTTAGGTTAGGTTAGGTTAGGTTAGGTTAGGTTAGGTTAGGTTAGGTTAGGTTAGGTTAGGTTAGGTTAGGTTAGGTTAGGTTAGGTTAGGTTAGGTTAGGTTAGGTTAGGTTAGGTTAGGTTAGGTTAGGTTAGGTTAGGTTAGGTTAGGTTAGGTTAGGTTAGGTTAGGTTAGGTTAGGTTAGGTTAGGTTAGGTTAGGTTAGGTTAGGTTAGGTTAGGTTAGGTTAGGTTAGGTTAGGTTAGGTTAGGTTAGGTTAGGTTAGGTTAGGTTAGGTTAGGTTAGGTTAGGTTAGGTTAGGTTAGGTTAGGTTAGGTTAGGTTAGGTTAGGTTAGGTTAGGTTAGGTTAGGTTAGGTTAGGTTAGGTTAGGTTAGGTTAGGTTAGGTTAGGTTAGGTTAGGTTAGGTTAGGTTAGGTTAGGTTAGGTTAGGTTAGGTTAGGTTAGGTTAGGTTAGGTTAGGTTAGGTTAGGTTAGGTTAGGTTAGGTTAGGTTAGGTTAGGTTAGGTTAGGTTAGGTTAGGTTAGGTTAGGTTAGGTTAGGTTAGGTTAGGTTAGGTTAGGTTAGGTTAGGTTAGGTTAGGTTAGGTTAGGTTAGGTTAGGTTAGGTTAGGTTAGGTTAGGTTAGGTTAGGTTAGGTTAGGTTAGGTTAGGTTAGGTTAGGTTAGGTTAGGTTAGGTTAGGTTAGGTTAGGTTAGGTTAGGTTAGGTTAGGTTAGGTTAGGTTAGGTTAGGTTAGGTTAGGTTAGGTTAGGTTAGGTTAGGTTAGGTTAGGTTAGGTTAGGTTAGGTTAGGTTAGGTTAGGTTAGGTTAGGTTAGGTTAGGTTAGGTTAGGTTAGGTTAGGTTAGGTTAGGTTAGGTTAGGTTAGGTTAGGTTAGGTTAGGTTAGGTTAGGTTAGGTTAGGTTAGGTTAGGTTAGGTTAGGTTAGGTTAGGTTAGGTTAGGTTAGGTTAGGTTAGGTTAGGTTAGGTTAGGTTAGGTTAGGTTAGGTTAGGTTAGGTTAGGTTAGGTTAGGTTAGGTTAGGTTAGGTTAGGTTAGGTTAGGTTAGGTTAGGTTAGGTTAGGTTAGGTTAGGTTAGGTTAGGTTAGGTTAGGTTAGGTTAGGTTAGGTTAGGTTAGGTTAGGTTAGGTTAGGTTAGGTTAGGTTAGGTTAGGTTAGGTTAGGTTAGGTTAGGTTAGGTTAGGTTAGGTTAGGTTAGGTTAGGTTAGGTTAGGTTAGGTTAGGTTAGGTTAGGTTAGGTTAGGTTAGGTTAGGTTAGGTTAGGTTAGGTTAGGTTAGGTTAGGTTAGGTTAGGTTAGGTTAGGTTAGGTTAGGTTAGGTTAGGTTAGGTTAGGTTAGGTTAGGTTAGGTTAGGTTAGGTTAGGTTAGGTTAGGTTAGGTTAGGTTAGGTTAGGTTAGGTTAGGTTAGGTTAGGTTAGGTTAGGTTAGGTTAGGTTAGGTTAGGTTAGGTTAGGTTAGGTTAGGTTAGGTTAGGTTAGGTTAGGTTAGGTTAGGTTAGGTTAGGTTAGGTTAGGTTAGGTTAGGTTAGGTTAGGTTAGGTTAGGTTAGGTTAGGTTAGGTTAGGTTAGGTTAGGTTAGGTTAGGTTAGGTTAGGTTAGGTTAGGTTAGGTTAGGTTAGGTTAGGTTAGGTTAGGTTAGGTTAGGTTAGGTTAGGTTAGGTTAGGTTAGGTTAGGTTAGGTTAGGTTAGGTTAGGTTAGGTTAGGTTAGGTTAGGTTAGGTTAGGTTAGGTTAGGTTAGGTTAGGTTAGGTTAGGTTAGGTTAGGTTAGGTTAGGTTAGGTTAGGTTAGGTTAGGTTAGGTTAGGTTAGGTTAGGTTAGGTTAGGTTAGGTTAGGTTAGGTTAGGTTAGGTTAGGTTAGGTTAGGTTAGGTTAGGTTAGGTTAGGTTAGGTTAGGTTAGGTTAGGTTAGGTTAGGTTAGGTTAGGTTAGGTTAGGTTAGGTTAGGTTAGGTTAGGTTAGGTTAGGTTAGGTTAGGTTAGGTTAGGTTAGGTTAGGTTAGGTTAGGTTAGGTTAGGTTAGGTTAGGTTAGGTTAGGTTAGGTTAGGTTAGGTTAGGTTAGGTTAGGTTAGGTTAGGTTAGGTTAGGTTAGGTTAGGTTAGGTTAGGTTAGGTTAGGTTAGGTTAGGTTAGGTTAGGTTAGGTTAGGTTAGGTTAGGTTAGGTTAGGTTAGGTTAGGTTAGGTTAGGTTAGGTTAGGTTAGGTTAGGTTAGGTTAGGTTAGGTTAGGTTAGGTTAGGTTAGGTTAGGTTAGGTTAGGTTAGGTTAGGTTAGGTTAGGTTAGGTTAGGTTAGGTTAGGTTAGGTTAGGTTAGGTTAGGTTAGGTTAGGTTAGGTTAGGTTAGGTTAGGTTAGGTTAGGTTAGGTTAGGTTAGGTTAGGTTAGGTTAGGTTAGGTTAGGTTAGGTTAGGTTAGGTTAGGTTAGGTTAGGTTAGGTTAGGTTAGGTTAGGTTAGGTTAGGTTAGGTTAGGTTAGGTTAGGTTAGGTTAGGTTAGGTTAGGTTAGGTTAGGTTAGGTTAGGTTAGGTTAGGTTAGGTTAGGTTAGGTTAGGTTAGGTTAGGTTAGGTTAGGTTAGGTTAGGTTAGGTTAGGTTAGGTTAGGTTAGGTTAGGTTAGGTTAGGTTAGGTTAGGTTAGGTTAGGTTAGGTTAGGTTAGGTTAGGTTAGGTTAGGTTAGGTTAGGTTAGGTTAGGTTAGGTTAGGTTAGGTTAGGTTAGGTTAGGTTAGGTTAGGTTAGGTTAGGTTAGGTTAGGTTAGGTTAGGTTAGGTTAGGTTAGGTTAGGTTAGGTTAGGTTAGGTTAGGTTAGGTTAGGTTAGGTTAGGTTAGGTTAGGTTAGGTTAGGTTAGGTTAGGTTAGGTTAGGTTAGGTTAGGTTAGGTTAGGTTAGGTTAGGTTAGGTTAGGTTAGGTTAGGTTAGGTTAGGTTAGGTTAGGTTAGGTTAGGTTAGGTTAGGTTAGGTTAGGTTAGGTTAGGTTAGGTTAGGTTAGGTTAGGTTAGGTTAGGTTAGGTTAGGTTAGGTTAGGTTAGGTTAGGTTAGGTTAGGTTAGGTTAGGTTAGGTTAGGTTAGGTTAGGTTAGGTTAGGTTAGGTTAGGTTAGGTTAGGTTAGGTTAGGTTAGGTTAGGTTAGGTTAGGTTAGGTTAGGTTAGGTTAGGTTAGGTTAGGTTAGGTTAGGTTAGGTTAGGTTAGGTTAGGTTAGGTTAGGTTAGGTTAGGTTAGGTTAGGTTAGGTTAGGTTAGGTTAGGTTAGGTTAGGTTAGGTTAGGTTAGGTTAGGTTAGGTTAGGTTAGGTTAGGTTAGGTTAGGTTAGGTTAGGTTAGGTTAGGTTAGGTTAGGTTAGGTTAGGTTAGGTTAGGTTAGGTTAGGTTAGGTTAGGTTAGGTTAGGTTAGGTTAGGTTAGGTTAGGTTAGGTTAGGTTAGGTTAGGTTAGGTTAGGTTAGGTTAGGTTAGGTTAGGTTAGGTTAGGTTAGGTTAGGTTAGGTTAGGTTAGGTTAGGTTAGGTTAGGTTAGGTTAGGTTAGGTTAGGTTAGGTTAGGTTAGGTTAGGTTAGGTTAGGTTAGGTTAGGTTAGGTTAGGTTAGGTTAGGTTAGGTTAGGTTAGGTTAGGTTAGGTTAGGTTAGGTTAGGTTAGGTTAGGTTAGGTTAGGTTAGGTTAGGTTAGGTTAGGTTAGGTTAGGTTAGGTTAGGTTAGGTTAGGTTAGGTTAGGTTAGGTTAGGTTAGGTTAGGTTAGGTTAGGTTAGGTTAGGTTAGGTTAGGTTAGGTTAGGTTAGGTTAGGTTAGGTTAGGTTAGGTTAGGTTAGGTTAGGTTAGGTTAGGTTAGGTTAGGTTAGGTTAGGTTAGGTTAGGTTAGGTTAGGTTAGGTTAGGTTAGGTTAGGTTAGGTTAGGTTAGGTTAGGTTAGGTTAGGTTAGGTTAGGTTAGGTTAGGTTAGGTTAGGTTAGGTTAGGTTAGGTTAGGTTAGGTTAGGTTAGGTTAGGTTAGGTTAGGTTAGGTTAGGTTAGGTTAGGTTAGGTTAGGTTAGGTTAGGTTAGGTTAGGTTAGGTTAGGTTAGGTTAGGTTAGGTTAGGTTAGGTTAGGTTAGGTTAGGTTAGGTTAGGTTAGGTTAGGTTAGGTTAGGTTAGGTTAGGTTAGGTTAGGTTAGGTTAGGTTAGGTTAGGTTAGGTTAGGTTAGGTTAGGTTAGGTTAGGTTAGGTTAGGTTAGGTTAGGTTAGGTTAGGTTAGGTTAGGTTAGGTTAGGTTAGGTTAGGTTAGGTTAGGTTAGGTTAGGTTAGGTTAGGTTAGGTTAGGTTAGGTTAGGTTAGGTTAGGTTAGGTTAGGTTAGGTTAGGTTAGGTTAGGTTAGGTTAGGTTAGGTTAGGTTAGGTTAGGTTAGGTTAGGTTAGGTTAGGTTAGGTTAGGTTAGGTTAGGTTAGGTTAGGTTAGGTTAGGTTAGGTTAGGTTAGGTTAGGTTAGGTTAGGTTAGGTTAGGTTAGGTTAGGTTAGGTTAGGTTAGGTTAGGTTAGGTTAGGTTAGGTTAGGTTAGGTTAGGTTAGGTTAGGTTAGGTTAGGTTAGGTTAGGTTAGGTTAGGTTAGGTTAGGTTAGGTTAGGTTAGGTTAGGTTAGGTTAGGTTAGGTTAGGTTAGGTTAGGTTAGGTTAGGTTAGGTTAGGTTAGGTTAGGTTAGGTTAGGTTAGGTTAGGTTAGGTTAGGTTAGGTTAGGTTAGGTTAGGTTAGGTTAGGTTAGGTTAGGTTAGGTTAGGTTAGGTTAGGTTAGGTTAGGTTAGGTTAGGTTAGGTTAGGTTAGGTTAGGTTAGGTTAGGTTAGGTTAGGTTAGGTTAGGTTAGGTTAGGTTAGGTTAGGTTAGGTTAGGTTAGGTTAGGTTAGGTTAGGTTAGGTTAGGTTAGGTTAGGTTAGGTTAGGTTAGGTTAGGTTAGGTTAGGTTAGGTTAGGTTAGGTTAGGTTAGGTTAGGTTAGGTTAGGTTAGGTTAGGTTAGGTTAGGTTAGGTTAGGTTAGGTTAGGTTAGGTTAGGTTAGGTTAGGTTAGGTTAGGTTAGGTTAGGTTAGGTTAGGTTAGGTTAGGTTAGGTTAGGTTAGGTTAGGTTAGGTTAGGTTAGGTTAGGTTAGGTTAGGTTAGGTTAGGTTAGGTTAGGTTAGGTTAGGTTAGGTTAGGTTAGGTTAGGTTAGGTTAGGTTAGGTTAGGTTAGGTTAGGTTAGGTTAGGTTAGGTTAGGTTAGGTTAGGTTAGGTTAGGTTAGGTTAGGTTAGGTTAGGTTAGGTTAGGTTAGGTTAGGTTAGGTTAGGTTAGGTTAGGTTAGGTTAGGTTAGGTTAGGTTAGGTTAGGTTAGGTTAGGTTAGGTTAGGTTAGGTTAGGTTAGGTTAGGTTAGGTTAGGTTAGGTTAGGTTAGGTTAGGTTAGGTTAGGTTAGGTTAGGTTAGGTTAGGTTAGGTTAGGTTAGGTTAGGTTAGGTTAGGTTAGGTTAGGTTAGGTTAGGTTAGGTTAGGTTAGGTTAGGTTAGGTTAGGTTAGGTTAGGTTAGGTTAGGTTAGGTTAGGTTAGGTTAGGTTAGGTTAGGTTAGGTTAGGTTAGGTTAGGTTAGGTTAGGTTAGGTTAGGTTAGGTTAGGTTAGGTTAGGTTAGGTTAGGTTAGGTTAGGTTAGGTTAGGTTAGGTTAGGTTAGGTTAGGTTAGGTTAGGTTAGGTTAGGTTAGGTTAGGTTAGGTTAGGTTAGGTTAGGTTAGGTTAGGTTAGGTTAGGTTAGGTTAGGTTAGGTTAGGTTAGGTTAGGTTAGGTTAGGTTAGGTTAGGTTAGGTTAGGTTAGGTTAGGTTAGGTTAGGTTAGGTTAGGTTAGGTTAGGTTAGGTTAGGTTAGGTTAGGTTAGGTTAGGTTAGGTTAGGTTAGGTTAGGTTAGGTTAGGTTAGGTTAGGTTAGGTTAGGTTAGGTTAGGTTAGGTTAGGTTAGGTTAGGTTAGGTTAGGTTAGGTTAGGTTAGGTTAGGTTAGGTTAGGTTAGGTTAGGTTAGGTTAGGTTAGGTTAGGTTAGGTTAGGTTAGGTTAGGTTAGGTTAGGTTAGGTTAGGTTAGGTTAGGTTAGGTTAGGTTAGGTTAGGTTAGGTTAGGTTAGGTTAGGTTAGGTTAGGTTAGGTTAGGTTAGGTTAGGTTAGGTTAGGTTAGGTTAGGTTAGGTTAGGTTAGGTTAGGTTAGGTTAGGTTAGGTTAGGTTAGGTTAGGTTAGGTTAGGTTAGGTTAGGTTAGGTTAGGTTAGGTTAGGTTAGGTTAGGTTAGGTTAGGTTAGGTTAGGTTAGGTTAGGTTAGGTTAGGTTAGGTTAGGTTAGGTTAGGTTAGGTTAGGTTAGGTTAGGTTAGGTTAGGTTAGGTTAGGTTAGGTTAGGTTAGGTTAGGTTAGGTTAGGTTAGGTTAGGTTAGGTTAGGTTAGGTTAGGTTAGGTTAGGTTAGGTTAGGTTAGGTTAGGTTAGGTTAGGTTAGGTTAGGTTAGGTTAGGTTAGGTTAGGTTAGGTTAGGTTAGGTTAGGTTAGGTTAGGTTAGGTTAGGTTAGGTTAGGTTAGGTTAGGTTAGGTTAGGTTAGGTTAGGTTAGGTTAGGTTAGGTTAGGTTAGGTTAGGTTAGGTTAGGTTAGGTTAGGTTAGGTTAGGTTAGGTTAGGTTAGGTTAGGTTAGGTTAGGTTAGGTTAGGTTAGGTTAGGTTAGGTTAGGTTAGGTTAGGTTAGGTTAGGTTAGGTTAGGTTAGGTTAGGTTAGGTTAGGTTAGGTTAGGTTAGGTTAGGTTAGGTTAGGTTAGGTTAGGTTAGGTTAGGTTAGGTTAGGTTA
>CAUZXH010000136.1:22500-33219 GCA_963584085.1 Pyrausta aurata
AAGCCATCCGCCCCAGGGGCCTTCTTTGGGTTGAAATTCCCCACCGCGATCTTTAGCTCCAGGTGTGTAAACGGCGGGTCATGTTGTTCATTATGCTTCCACTCGTTTACCCTTTCCGCCGATAGTCTGATCGAGCGGTGGTGTTCGGTGTCAGCCTCCTCTAGGTCCTGTGGGTAGAAAGTCTCCGCCAGCAGATTCGCCGATTCTTTGGGGTTCAAGTGCGCTCCATCTTTGGATAGGGTCCTGTCTTCTTCTCTCCTGGTGGTCCGGCCTATTACCCTGTAGATGCCCTCCCATAGGCCTTCGCGGTCTTGCTTGCTACAGAACTCTTTCCAACTCTCTATTTGGGCTATCTTGGCTTGGCACTCATACATCTCTTTCTTTTGCAGGTACTCGGTGACCACTATCTCTCTACGGTGTGGTGCCGCGTTTCTTATCTTCCGCCTGAAAGTAGTGGCCACCTTTTTCAGCCTGGTGAGCTCATCATTCCACCATGGGATCTTTAGCACTTCTGAACTCTTCTTTGCGGGCATACTCGCCTTGCACGCTGTTGTTATAGCCTCTTCATAATGTTTTACTGCTTGCTCAAGGTGTTCTTTGCTAGTAATGTTGTTGATAGATTCTGAGTTCAGGTTTTTATGCGATTTGGCTTCTGCTAAAGTTGAGTTAAAAAGATCCCAGTCTGCTTTCTTGGTGTTGTATAACCTTGTAGTTCGTTGGACTCTCATTCCTTTACTTCTGCGGAGATTTATGTCGAAGGTTATAGCGTTGTGGTCCGAGCTCACCATCTCCTGGTCTACCCTCCAGTTATCGACTAGTTCGAGTAGGTCTTCCGAACAGGCTGTGATATCAATGTGGCTGGTGAACACCCTAGTACCCCTTACGGTGTTAAATGTAGGCGTGTCACCTCTGTTCAGTACCTGCAATGCCGACTCTTCCAGGGTCCCGGACATTTCTACTCCCCTGAGGTCTTCCTCAGTGCTGCCCCACCAGGTACTCTTAGCGTTACAGTCTCCGCCTATCAACAGTAATCTTGGGCCCAGCTCCTCTACGACCTCCCTCAGCCGTTCCAAGTATGGCCCTATGGGTTCCGGTTCCGGTTCGAAGTAGAAGGACACCGCCGCGATTTCCCAGGCACTGGTTCGGATCCTCACTGCGACTATATTGTCACTAGTGAGTTTCGGGCACTGTATGACGTCAAGGTCGTCATCGAAGACGACTATAGCCGCCTTTACAGTCCCATCTCCTACTGCAGTGTTTTGGTAGACTCTCGCCCCACGGTAGTCCTTCATCCTTCTCACCCCGCCCACGTAAGGCTCCTGGACGAGCGCAAACGCCAATTTGCGTTTGCTGGCCTCCGCCATGAGCTCGGTCGTTGCTAGTTGTTTGCGCTGTAGGTTCGCCTGGGCCACTGTGTAGCATCTGGTTGGGGCGCCTGCCCCGGAACGCGTTGGGACCACCTTAGCAATACTGAACCTTCGCTCGTGCCAATGCCTCCCACTTCCTCCGCACTGGGCACTCTGAGCTAAACGCGTTGTGTTCATTACTATCAAGCTTTGCCGCCACACAATTGCAGCACGTTGGGGCTACGGACGCTATAAAGTCTGCGCATTCTGTCCTCATGTGTGGGCCTCCACAGTGTGTGCATCGGGGTGTAGTCTCTTTGCAGAATCTCCTTCCGTGCCCATACGCCAGGCACATGGAGCACTGTACGAGCGGGGATTGGTCTGCAACCCTCACCCTCTGAATGTCGATGTGGACCGCTTCTCTATCTATCAGTCTGTTGTATACCTGCGGTGAGACCCTTAGCACAACGTGGTTCATAAGGTGGTTCCTAGCCTTTCGCCTGAACTTCACCTCCATGCGGCTGTCCTTTGCTTCGAGGCCATGAAATACCGCCCCGTTCTGGTTTCTCAGTGCAGCGAGTATGTCCGAGTCGGTATGACTGGACATCACATCCCTGAGTATAACCATAGGGTCTTGGTTCTTCATCTCCTCGAACCGAAGGTGATTGGCTGCGCTCTGGAGGCGTTCTTTCACTCTATCGCGTTCCTCGATCGTCTTGCAGCCCAAAATAACCTTTTTATCTTTTACCTTTCGGACTCTCTCTACGGTAACCCAGCCGTCCTTCGCGTTGACTGCGTCTCTGACCTGCTGCATGACGTCGTCTCCTGTTGCGGCTTCGTCCTTGGACTCTACCACAATGGAGTGCAGTGCGCTCTTCCTCGCAGGTGCTCTGCTGAGTGGCGCTGCTGCTGTGGCGCCTGCATACGTCAGAGTCTTCGCTGTCTCCTGCTGCGAAGCGATGGCTTCTCTCAGTCTCTCCAATTCCCTATTCGTTTTATCTATTTTCTCCCCCTGTTCCTGCATCATTTTTACTAACTCCTTTCCCTCCAATCCTAGAGCCTCCCGGGCTACTCCTCCTTGTCTTACTCCTACGTCTACATTTTCGCTAACATTTTTTTCTGTTGCAGGTCCAGTTGCTGCTGCGAGTTCTTTCACCAGGGCGAAAAGCCCGTCCAGCGCCTGGGTGATCCCGACCTTCAAGTCTGACCGGAGATTGCGGGACTCACTAATGTGGGTCTTTGCCTTCGCCAGCAGCCTTCTGGCCTGGGTCACCCGGTCGGTGGACTTGGCTGTTTCCGGCCTCGGCCCCGGCGACACCGCTGCTGCCTCAGTCGAGGCTCTACGTGCGATGGCTTTCGGCTCTACAAGTTGCGCCACCTTCGCCCTAGGCCTCAACGGCGCCGCCGGCGCCGGGGCAGGCTTCGTCGGTGAGCGAGCATGCCCGTGCGCTGCCACAGTGCAGGGCGTGGGCTCTGTCATCGCGCTCTCCCACTCTCCTATGCTACGCCTCACCCTGGAGGGTTTGGGCGGCGTGGTTTGCGAGGGGCCGGCCCTCTCGTCAACTATTTCTATCGGCGAGATGGGAGAGTTTGTCCCTACTGCTTTCTTGGCTGGGGTGCGTGTCGTCGCCATTGTAATGGACAGAGCGTTGTCTTGTCAATAAAATAGAGCAAAGAATTTACTGGTTCAAAGGAACCTAATACAAACTTATCCTATGATTATCGGTCAAAAAACACGGTAATCAGGTCAATATACACTGTAGTCAGTGCTATAAGTAAAACGAGGAAAGAAAATAAGCTAAAATTCTATATATAAGTACTATGTGGCTACCTGGGTGGGATGTAGAGCGGGGCTCTATCCACGAGGAGTGCCCTGTGCCTCTGGACCCAACTTCCTACACACTATAACTTAAACTCTACCTTTGTAGAGCGAAAAATCTGGGGACTCTACCTAGAGCTCTCGACTCTACCACGTCAGATGCTTCTTTTAATTCTAGATCCCTTGATCTGAGTCAGGTTTTGATCCGATAACTGGTTCCGGAGTTATTGAATTTAACAAATTTTTTAAAATTTTACACTGTGTTGGGACTTAGAAAAATTTTACTGGCTGTAGTTTGGACTTAGAATATTTCTAAATATTTTTAAAATTTTATTTTTGAAAAAGATATATTTTTATATGGATTCCGAATGAAAAGGTAATGGACGTTACGAATCTAGTGAAAGAATTAAATTTAAATTTTGTTTTATGTGTTTTCCTGGCGATTTTCCGCCGGCAGGGTCAAGTTCTCTATATCTCTACCTAGAGTCTCAATATGATACAGGTTTGATAGCTCCTCCTAATAGCACTATGGAGATCCAAAAAGTTTTTCTGTAAGTTAACTATTTCCAGAGATATAGAATTTAAACGATTTTTTAATTTTTTAGTAGGCCAATGGACTTAGAAAATTTCGCTATGTGGGAGTAAAATTTTATTTTTGAAAATGATATATTTTTATGAGGATTCTGAATGAAGAGGTAATGAACGTTACGAATCTAGTGAAAAAATCAAATTTTAATTTTGTCTTATGTGTTTTCCTGGCGGTTTTCCGCCGGCAGGGTCAAGTTCTCTATATCTCTACCTAGAGTCTCAATATGTTATAGGTTTGGTAGCTGCTCCTAATAGCACTATACAGGTCTAAAAAGTTTTTCTGTAAGTTAACTATTTCCAGAGATATAGAATTTAAACGATTTTTTAATTTTTTAGTAGGCTAATGGACTTAGAAAATTTCGCTATGGGAGCTGGACTTAGAATATTCCTCTATAAAGTGAAAAAATGAAAATGAGGAAACTCCCAGTTTTTTCGCGGAAACCTACGTAACAAACTACTGGGATTCTGAATCTGTTATCAGAATTTGATTTAATTCGGATTTTCTACGATTTCCCAGCAGTTTCCCAACGGAAAAATCAAAATCTCTATCTCTCTACCTAGAGCTTCCGCGTTTTTATAACCAGGTAGCTCTCCCCGAGCCTGGGTCCTAGGTCAAAAAAGTTTTGCAATCCGATAAGTATTTACTGAGTTATAGATTTTTGAAAATTTTTCCGATTTTTCGTTCAGCGACTTAGAAAAATTTTGATTGAATCGTACTTTGTTGGGCTGTTTCGATTTTTATATCAATTATTTATATTACTATTTACTTTAAAAATTTTCTCTAACACTTATATGAATGATTATTGAATATGCTATGTTTTAATGTATTTATTGTATTTTTAACTTTATTTATTTACTTTATATTTCTAATTTAATGTGAATTTTTACACTTTTTTCCCTCCAAACTGCGGGGAAAACTTTATAACTACAAAACTATTTAATGCGCGTGGGATTTGATTATATATTATTAAACCTTATTAAATTACCTATCTAGCGAGTATAATTTTAATATGTTATTTTAATTAAATATATTTTTAAAACGTATATATATGTACTCGGGTCACGCCGATGGCAATGTCGCGGATTTTCGTATGGGTTTGGGGTTGTTCTTAAAGCTACCCCTTACAAGTCGCGTGGGTTTTATTAATACGGCTAGAAAGCGTATGAATTAGGCTGTCTAGTGATGCAAATTTCAAAATTTTCAGACAACGGGCTTGGACTGGGGGGTGGTTTTTGTCCCGAAAATCGTTATACGGCGTAAATTATGCTAATAAACTTGCGTATTATAAAAACCAATTGTCTGAAAAATCTAAAATTAATACTAAAAGAAAGAATTAGACAGTTTTAACTTACTATTAATTTATAATGGATAAGGGTTAATATTTAGGGTGAAAGTTAAGGGGTTGAAATTTGCGCCGATTTTGGTTAGGATTTTTATATTGCTTATTTTATTTAAATTTATTATCTTAAAAATCTGATTTTACCATAAATGAATTGCCTGTTAATTACACTAATGAAATAAGCTATAAAAATGCACTGTTATATATAAAAATTTGGGGTGAAAGTAGGTCTAGAAGTCTAAGTGGCGGTTCAAATACACAATATTGACACAAATTTTGTTTTGTTTACCCTTTTTCGGGGCTTAATAAATCTTATATTTATGAATGCGCGTGGATTTGACTTATATACCCAGAAAGGGTGTAAAGTGTCCTTTCTGGTGGTATGTTTAAAATATTTTTAGCGCTACCCTATGTGGGTGTAAATTTACTTATAAAATAGGGAGACTTAAAATTAACACAATTTTACTGTTTCCAATCTACTTAATAAATACTAAATATTAATTTAAAAATCTAATATATACAAATTATGCTAGGCCCTTATTAATTTTATAAGATATATTTTTTTCGAAAGGTTAGGGGTTGAAATTTTCCACCCCCGAATTTTTAAAAGTTTTAGACTTGAATAATTAATTTATTTTCCAATGGATTTACATGAAATTTAAAATACAGATAGAATTTACTACAGACTATTTTTACAAAAAGAAAAAATCTAGGGTTGTCGATCTTAAATTTAAGTTAGGGCTGTCGCAAAAATCCTAATTTTTAAAATTAAATTTTTCCCACTTAACGTGTTCGTAGTTTCGATCTGAAGGTGTCTCCCGGCTCCTCGTCTGTGTCGCTTTCAGATTCCTGTTCCAGAAATGGCCGCTCTCCTCCAGAAGTGGCACCACGTGACACGTGGTAAGTTGTTTTTTTGATCTTTGCTCCTGAACCCGTGACCGAAAAAATCCAAATTTGGTGTCACTGTGTAGGTCTTCAAAAGGCGCTCCAAACTGCACTTGAATATTTGTGGGTTGCCGCTCTAAATTCAGCGGCGTTTCACTTTTAAGTAAATTTTTTCACTTTTTTCGTGATAGTTTCGCAACCGTGACACTTAGGAACGTCAAAATTACTTCAAACGATGCGTCTCGTCACGGCGCGTCTGAAAATATATAACACTTGGTGTTTTTCGCGAAAAAACCCACAACTTCGATTTTTTAGGCGCGGAGCGTGTCAATTTCGTGGCGCTCGGTGCGGAGGGATGCGTGCGACTGGACTGGGTTAGGTTAGGTTAGGTTAGGTTAGGTTAGGTTAGGTTAGGTTAGGTTAGGTTAGGTTAGGTTAGGTTAGGTTAGGTTAGGTTAGGTTAGGTTAGGTTAGGTTAGGTTAGGTTAGGTTAGGTTAGGTTAGGTTAGGTTAGGTTAGGTTAGGTTAGGTTAGGTTAGGTTAGGTTAGGTTAGGTTAGGTTAGGTTAGGTTAGGTTAGGTTAGGTTAGGTTAGGTTAGGTTAGGTTAGGTTAGGTTAGGTTAGGTTAGGTTAGGTTAGGTTAGGTTAGGTTAGGTTAGGTTAGGTTAGGTTAGGTTAGGTTAGGTTAGGTTAGGTTAGGTTAGGTTAGGTTAGGTTAGGTTAGGTTAGGTTAGGTTAGGTTAGGTTAGGTTAGGTTAGGTTAGGTTAGGTTAGGTTAGGTTAGGTTAGGTTAGGTTAGGTTAGGTTAGGTTAGGTTAGGTTAGGTTAGGTTAGGTTAGGTTAGGTTAGGTTAGGTTAGGTTAGGTTAGGTTAGGTTAGGTTAGGTTAGGTTAGGTTAGGTTAGGTTAGGTTAGGTTAGGTTAGGTTAGGTTAGGTTAGGTTAGGTTAGGTTAGGTTAGGTTAGGTTAGGTTAGGTTAGGTTAGGTTAGGTTAGGTTAGGTTAGGTTAGGTTAGGTTAGGTTAGGTTAGGTTAGGTTAGGTTAGGTTAGGTTAGGTTAGGTTAGGTTAGGTTAGGTTAGGTTAGGTTAGGTTAGGTTAGGTTAGGTTAGGTTAGGTTAGGTTAGGTTAGGTTAGGTTAGGTTAGGTTAGGTTAGGTTAGGTTAGGTTAGGTTAGGTTAGGTTAGGTTAGGTTAGGTTAGGTTAGGTTAGGTTAGGTTAGGTTAGGTTAGGTTAGGTTAGGTTAGGTTAGGTTAGGTTAGGTTAGGTTAGGTTAGGTTAGGTTAGGTTAGGTTAGGTTAGGTTAGGTTAGGTTAGGTTAGGTTAGGTTAGGTTAGGTTAGGTTAGGTTAGGTTAGGTTAGGTTAGGTTAGGTTAGGTTAGGTTAGGTTAGGTTAGGTTAGGTTAGGTTAGGTTAGGTTAGGTTAGGTTAGGTTAGGTTAGGTTAGGTTAGGTTAGGTTAGGTTAGGTTAGGTTAGGTTAGGTTAGGTTAGGTTAGGTTAGGTTAGGTTAGGTTAGGTTAGGTTAGGTTAGGTTAGGTTAGGTTAGGTTAGGTTAGGTTAGGTTAGGTTAGGTTAGGTTAGGTTAGGTTAGGTTAGGTTAGGTTAGGTTAGGTTAGGTTAGGTTAGGTTAGGTTAGGTTAGGTTAGGTTAGGTTAGGTTAGGTTAGGTTAGGTTAGGTTAGGTTAGGTTAGGTTAGGTTAGGTTAGGTTAGGTTAGGTTAGGTTAGGTTAGGTTAGGTTAGGTTAGGTTAGGTTAGGTTAGGTTAGGTTAGGTTAGGTTAGGTTAGGTTAGGTTAGGTTAGGTTAGGTTAGGTTAGGTTAGGTTAGGTTAGGTTAGGTTAGGTTAGGTTAGGTTAGGTTAGGTTAGGTTAGGTTAGGTTAGGTTAGGTTAGGTTAGGTTAGGTTAGGTTAGGTTAGGTTAGGTTAGGTTAGGTTAGGTTAGGTTAGGTTAGGTTAGGTTAGGTTAGGTTAGGTTAGGTTAGGTTAGGTTAGGTTAGGTTAGGTTAGGTTAGGTTAGGTTAGGTTAGGTTAGGTTAGGTTAGGTTAGGTTAGGTTAGGTTAGGTTAGGTTAGGTTAGGTTAGGTTAGGTTAGGTTAGGTTAGGTTAGGTTAGGTTAGGTTAGGTTAGGTTAGGTTAGGTTAGGTTAGGTTAGGTTAGGTTAGGTTAGGTTAGGTTAGGTTAGGTTAGGTTAGGTTAGGTTAGGTTAGGTTAGGTTAGGTTAGGTTAGGTTAGGTTAGGTTAGGTTAGGTTAGGTTAGGTTAGGTTAGGTTAGGTTAGGTTAGGTTAGGTTAGGTTAGGTTAGGTTAGGTTAGGTTAGGTTAGGTTAGGTTAGGTTAGGTTAGGTTAGGTTAGGTTAGGTTAGGTTAGGTTAGGTTAGGTTAGGTTAGGTTAGGTTAGGTTAGGTTAGGTTAGGTTAGGTTAGGTTAGGTTAGGTTAGGTTAGGTTAGGTTAGGTTAGGTTAGGTTAGGTTAGGTTAGGTTAGGTTAGGTTAGGTTAGGTTAGGTTAGGTTAGGTTAGGTTAGGTTAGGTTAGGTTAGGTTAGGTTAGGTTAGGTTAGGTTAGGTTAGGTTAGGTTAGGTTAGGTTAGGTTAGGTTAGGTTAGGTTAGGTTAGGTTAGGTTAGGTTAGGTTAGGTTAGGTTAGGTTAGGTTAGGTTAGGTTAGGTTAGGTTAGGTTAGGTTAGGTTAGGTTAGGTTAGGTTAGGTTAGGTTAGGTTAGGTTAGGTTAGGTTAGGTTAGGTTAGGTTAGGTTAGGTTAGGTTAGGTTAGGTTAGGTTAGGTTAGGTTAGGTTAGGTTAGGTTAGGTTAGGTTAGGTTAGGTTAGGTTAGGTTAGGTTAGGTTAGGTTAGGTTAGGTTAGGTTAGGTTAGGTTAGGTTAGGTTAGGTTAGGTTAGGTTAGGTTAGGTTAGGTTAGGTTAGGTTAGGTTAGGTTAGGTTAGGTTAGGTTAGGTTAGGTTAGGTTAGGTTAGGTTAGGTTAGGTTAGGTTAGGTTAGGTTAGGTTAGGTTAGGTTAGGTTAGGTTAGGTTAGGTTAGGTTAGGTTAGGTTAGGTTAGGTTAGGTTAGGTTAGGTTAGGTTAGGTTAGGTTAGGTTAGGTTAGGTTAGGTTAGGTTAGGTTAGGTTAGGTTAGGTTAGGTTAGGTTAGGTTAGGTTAGGTTAGGTTAGGTTAGGTTAGGTTAGGTTAGGTTAGGTTAGGTTAGGTTAGGTTAGGTTAGGTTGGTTAGGTTAGGTTAGGTTAGGTTAGGTTAGGTTAGGTTAGGTTAGGTTAGGTTAGGTTAGGTTAGGTTAGGTTAGGTTAGGTTAGGTTAGGTTAGGTTAGGTTAGGTTAGGTTAGGTTAGGTTAGGTTAGGTTAGGTTAGGTTAGGTTAGGTTAGGTTAGGTTAGGTTAGGTTAGGTTAGGTTAGGTTAGGTTAGGTTAGGTTAGGTTAGGTTAGGTTAGGTTAGGTTAGGTTAGGTTAGGTTAGGTTAGGTTAGGTTAGGTTAGGTTAGGTTAGGTTAGGTTAGGTTAGGTTAGGTTAGGTTAGGTTAGGTTAGGTTAGGTTAGGTTAGGTTAGGTTAGGTTAGGTTAGGTTAGGTTAGGTTAGGTTAGGTTAGGTTAGGTTAGGTTAGGTTAGGTTAGGTTAGGTTAGGTTAGGTTAGGTTAGGTTAGGTTAGGTTAGGTTAGGTTAGGTTAGGTTAGGTTAGGTTAGGTTAGGTTAGGTTAGGTTAGGTTAGGTTAGGTTAGGTTAGGTTAGGTTAGGTTAGGTTAGGTTAGGTTAGGTTAGGTTAGGTTAGGTTAGGTTAGGTTAGGTTAGGTTAGGTTAGGTTAGGTTAGGTTAGGTTAGGTTAGGTTAGGTTAGGTTAGGTTAGGTTAGGTTAGGTTAGGTTAGGTTAGGTTAGGTTAGGTTAGGTTAGGTTAGGTTAGGTTAGGTTAGGTTAGGTTAGGTTAGGTTAGGTTAGGTTAGGTTAGGTTAGGTTAGGTTAGGTTAGGTTAGGTTAGGTTAGGTTAGGTTAGGTTAGGTTAGGTTAGGTTAGGTTAGGTTAGGTTAGGTTAGGTTAGGTTAGGTTAGGTTAGGTTAGGTTAGGTTAGGTTAGGTTAGGTTAGGTTAGGTTAGGTTAGGTTAGGTTAGGTTAGGTTAGGTTAGGTTAGGTTAGGTTAGGTTAGGTTAGGTTAGGTTAGGTTAGGTTAGGTTAGGTTAGGTTAGGTTAGGTTAGGTTAGGTTAGGTTAGGTTAGGTTAGGTTAGGTTAGGTTAGGTTAGGTTAGGTTAGGTTAGGTTAGGTTAGGTTAGGTTAGGTTAGGTTAGGTTAGGTTAGGTTAGGTTAGGTTAGGTTAGGTTAGGTTAGGTTAGGTTAGGTTAGGTTAGGTTAGGTTAGGTTAGGTTAGGTTAGGTTAGGTTAGGTTAGGTTAGGTTAGGTTAGGTTAGGTTAGGTTAGGTTAGGTTAGGTTAGGTTAGGTTAGGTTAGGTTAGGTTAGGTTAGGTTAGGTTAGGTTAGGTTAGGTTAGGTTAGGTTAGGTTAGGTTAGGTTAGGTTAGGTTAGGTTAGGTTAGGTTAGGTTAGGTTAGGTTAGGTTAGGTTAGGTTAGGTTAGGTTAGGTTAGGTTAGGTTAGGTTAGGTTAGGTTAGGTTAGGTTAGGTTAGGTTAGGTTAGGTTAGGTTAGGTTAGGTTAGGTTAGGTTAGGTTAGGTTAGGTTAGGTTAGGTTAGGTTAGGTTAGGTTAGGTTAGGTTAGGTTAGGTTAGGTTAGGTTAGGTTAGGTTAGGTTAGGTT
>CAUZXH010000137.1:0-39190 GCA_963584085.1 Pyrausta aurata
ACATTCATTCACCGAATCGTTATTTTTTAGCCGTTCAATTAAAATTATTTATGATTAAAGATTTCCACGTAACCTTACCCACTGATCATGTAATCTTTTTTAGATACGGGACATCCATACATTGGCCGATGGCAAAAAATAGTTGTCATCAGTTTCAAAACGTTGTTCCTCGACGGAAAATAAAAGATTTCTTGTCAAACGGAGTGAGCTAACTTTAGTGCTGTCCATACCGTCTCGTTGAATCAATCTTTCAGTGTTGTTCAATAATTTTAATCGATATTTTCGTTATCGATATCAACCACTCGATTATAGAAATCGATAGTGACTAATCGATATTATTTAATCGATACTTGCCTGCCTACAGTTATCATATAATTACAAAACATAATACTATCGATGTCATGCCCAAATAAAACTGCCGTTGGTCTAAAGCTTTTATTTTGGTAATAATTCTTAACGCACCCCAATGCACACACCATAATATAATTCTCTCAGTTACGCAGACGCTATGGCCGGTGTATGTAGTGCGTCGCCCAAGTTTCCCAAGTATCAGAACCAGATCCTCCAACCTTTCACTCTTTGTAGCTGAAAACAATGACAAAATAAGTTAATTCTATGAGAGTACATCCCGGGGTAGAAGATGGAGAGTAGACCCCCGTATGAAAATACATAAGTATTATTAGACATCATCCACGATCCACGCACGATAGATAGGTAGTTAATGACTCGACCTATAATCCTGATAATATCAATTCTTAGAGTTTGTTGTGAAACATCCTACACACGACTCAAAGTGAGTCTTGGTCTCTGAGACCAGATCACACCATACCTCTCAGTTTTTTGATATTCTCCTCTCCGCGCCTTCTTTAAAGCATATTTTCCTTTTATTGTAATTAGCTTTTCGTTCTTTTAATCTTTTAATAGGAGCAAATTGTAAAAATCAGAAATTTATTTGATTTATCTAAAATGTCATCTAAGCAGATGTCATGTCAGAGTGTCATTAAAAACATAACATTCTCAAACGAGGTTCTTACCGCATTTTCGTTCAATAAATTCGTTCATATATGTGATAGTTGATATCATAGAAAGTAGTATAGTATAGAACAGGGCTGCCAGTAAATAAATTTCGATTATACAGTTTAGTATCCGCAATTATACAAATTTTGATCGCATTATACATAAATCAATATTTTTTCGTAATTTCGTAAAAATAACATCATTAAATCATACACACTGTTGTGTACATGAAAGATCTATGAGAAAAAAAATTTTTGAGGGCCTATTTTTTTTAAAGACTTTATTGCACAAATCTAGTGTACAAAGGTGGACTTAATGCTAAAAGCATTCTCTGCCAGTCAAACCTTTAGGTCCTGCAAAAAGATTTTTTTCTTGTATATTTTGTGCTAATGTCAGAAACGTATAAACAAATTTTCATTATTTTATCTCCGTTTCAATCGGTAATTAAACAAGTGATATCCTTTTCAATGGTATTTAACCCTTTCAAGGATAACGAAAATCAGTGCGCGAGCGGAGCGAGCGCTTAAAATTTTTGGTTTTCAACGCTCTTTATAGTGAATCAATGCGCGAGCGCTTTAAAATTTGGTTCGTAATGCTTTCCATAGTGATAATAAACTCAAGTTATTGCGCGAGCGAAGCGAGCCCTTTTTATGGTTTGCTTTCAAAGTGATAAAACTAAAGTTGTTAATATAAAATGTTTGTAAACTGTCCACGCTCAAACTGCTGAGCTGATTTGGATAAAATTTTGTTTTAAAATAATTTTTGAATCCACGGGAAGCGGCTGCTCTGGAGCTAATAACAATTTAAATTAATGATAAAACAGTAACAATCCTTGTCAGTGACAACTTTAAAAAATAAAAGCATCACTTACAGACTACCGAACGACACATTAAACGTAGTGATTTGCTCAACCCACTCAGTGCTTACAATCAGCAGGAACTAGCCACACGACACGACATTTTACTTACTTCATCGTAGTTGTCAAGTTGGCAATAATACTTTCACTACATCTCTGCAGAGTGGCCAATTTCGAGAAAAGTAATAGCTGAACTCCCGTTTTATTTCATGCCGCATGCTTTTGTATCGTATTATACAAAATTATCAGGGATACAATTTATGGTCCGATTATACAGATTTTGTATCCAATTATACAATCTGGCAGCCCTGGTATAGAATGACAAACGCGGATTTTCAGCGTAACCAAAAAGTTACTTTACATGTGTGCGTTCAATAGTGATGTGTATCTTATGGTGGTCCAAGTTTTATCGACGAGGTTACGATAAATCATGTAAATTGAAACAAAAATAATTAAATTAATGCACTTTTAATTACATAATACTTTTTATTTGATAAACAAGACAACCTCATTTTTGTTAAATTACATATTTATTTATTTATGTATAAAGACTAGCTAGAAGCACTTATACACGTTCCAACATAGACCTTACCACAGCACAGCTTCGGGCCAGTTGTGTGGGCCAGTGCTGAGAAGAAGCTGTGCAAGAATTACGGTTACCTAAAAAAATCAGTCAAAAAATTTATCGATACTGATGACGTCATCATCTAGTCAAGCCCTAGTGTAAAGAAACGGTTTCTTATTTTACTGAAAATACCTGAATTAATCTATTGGAAACTTTGATATATGGCTGCAAATCACTAAGGAAGTCCTAAATTTACTGTACAATTTGGCATCGGAGTCGATTTCACTCACAAATTTTATAAAATTTGGATTTCAATTTTTTATCAATGATTCATATTTACTGGTGGAAAGTATGATTTTCGGGATTGTATCCTCGGCGCACTTCACAGTTGCTGAAAGCACAAGTCATTTCATCTGAAATTGTTATACAAAACTTAAATTATAATTATATCCATTCATAATTTTTCAAAAATTCCAACGACGGAAACTTGACGTATCCACTAAATCCATTATTTCTTAGAAAACGGTCTCGCTGTCATAAGGTCTTTCGCTGTCAAATCCTATAGAATTTCACTAAGTAGCACGCTCTTTTTAAAGCGAAGATTTTTTCTTTCTCTATGGTTGATATAGATTTTGCTGGCTGGGCATAAAAACTGTCAAAAAACATTGACGTATAGAAAACTATAGAAATCGAAATAATCCACTAGAGCAATTTTTGACACAACTCAAAGTGAGGTTAGCACAGATTAGTAAGAGTATGTCTAAAGCTCTAAAGACAGATAAGCAACGCCACCTTTTGAGCGCCTGAGTTAGTGGATAATTTTGACAGCTCAGTTGCGAAAACACACCGACGCGAATCGGTGGCGCTAGTGAGCCAAAAGAAGAAGAAGAACGTGACGTCATAGAATTCTTCTCACAAAAGGCAAAGATTATAATATTTTTGCATTACGTAACGTTATCGTTATCCAATAGGTCGTTAATAACGGTACATACCGTATAGTTATTTTTTATTGACTCTGGGATTGGTATTGTCACACTGGATGTATTCTGCGGTTAGGTCAAAGCAACTACAGCCCGCATGGTGTATGATAAACTTTGACCTGATCGCAGAACGCATCCAGTGTGACAAAACCTGAAAAGAAAACAATTAAAAACATAACAATACTTTAATTGTTAATAAAATAACAAAATCAGATTGAAAAGTACATCAAAACGGGATTGCTAAGACATATAATAAATTTAACTGTTTACAATAATTATCTAAGTGTATGTGGAGGGCAACTGGGGCGCTATAATTACTAACTTATTATGTACTACATTTGAGGAGACAAAAACGATGTTTTGGTGAAGACTTGCATATTGTACACTCACACCTTGCCGTTGTGCAAAACAAATATGCCCCACGTTATTCATCGTTCAAATGAATGTTTGGAACCTGACAAGTTCCAAACAATTTATTGTCAAGTTTACCAGTAAATAAAGTTACATGTATAGATGTGCCATTGCCAGCAACATTATCAGACATAGAAAGGAATAATAAACAACACAACTTAAGCAGCCGACCAATTTGACAATATTAGGGAACATTACAAAGTTTATCGTCTTTGCATTACCATTATTGGACCTCTAGTTATTACTATAAACACAATGATTTGATAACATGAGTATGAATGGTCAGAGATAGTTTGTATAGCTCATTGATAGTCGTATTTTCCTCGCTCGGAGCCCACCGCACCGCGTTGAAACAGTTGAACAGCTGCTCAACTGACTTTCTTGGACTTGGTCTTCATTGTGTAGCAAACTGATGAATGAACTGTCCAGGCGGTGTCCTGTTAATGACAAAAATGATCAACATAAAGTATTGTAGCTAGAGTGAGATACTTATTTGACTAGCCTAAATTCAAACATCACAAACATACATAATAGCTTCTAAATATATTTTATGCAATTGCAAGGATTATTTAAAAAACACAAATCACATGACCAGAGCAAACTTTTTATGGGAATGCTCACAGCAAATAATTTTGTAAAAACTACCTGATGGAAAAGTAAGTACATTAAACTCTAACTAACGTAAACATAACAGCCAGAAAGGACAAGGAAAAATTTTAAATTATTCCATACGCTGAAACCGACCACACATGTGGGGGTATATACAGGGTGTCCCGTAAGTAGTGGTTCAACCGAAAATCATAGATAGATGAGGGCATGATCTACCAGAATAGGCCAACATGGATTAAGAAAAGTCTCATGGTTTAAGAGTTATTCAATAATTTATATTTTTTTCAAAAAAATTGACTTACATCACTTTAGTTGTCACCATTATTTTAATACTGCGAAAATTTATGTTTTTCTGAATTATTATATTTTTTGCATAATTGAACTAAGTAGCTAAAACCATTTTTCACGAATAACTTCAATAGTTTAGTCAGAAAATGACCATATTTTGATTTTTTTTGGCCCGATAAATTTTTACTCAAAGTTTAAAGACCTGTGTTGAAAAAAAAAATATACTGAACAGTTTGTGTCCAACAGCATAAAAACTTCTACATTTAATGCCAATTACATAATACTAAAATAGTGCTACGTTCCGTGTGGAAAAAAAAGTTACACTGAATATATTGGCAAAGAAGCAATTTTTGTGAAAAGAGTGCTTAATATTTTTCTCTCCTAGGATCATTATAAAATCTTTGGTCTTTGGTGTAAGTACAAAAGCATAATAAAAGCTTCACACAAACAGTTCATAATTAAAATTATTAAATGTCCTGAAAATGTTGTTAGATAAACCCCAAACAACGGATTAACCCAAACAGCAAATAATTTTAGTCATCATTAATTAATGAAAATGAAAACTAGCACGACAGTAAACGTGATTAGTAGCTACCGTGATTATCTACTACCTAAATGGTTACCTAGCAAGTAGAAAAGATGAACAAGCTTTGCAGTTTTTTTATTGTCTTAATTTGGCGGTATCATAATATCTTTTTTTATTACTTAGTGGACTTAATTCAGTCCATGCAATCGACTAAAACTAAAGTAATTTCTCATTCACTTATAACAAAATTAAAAGAGACATACCTACATAAGTAATTTAGTTACGTCCATCCATAGACAATTTTGCAGGGACATTAAGAGTTCGTCACTTAATTGTCTATGGACTACACTAAATTACGCAAGTATTTTTCTGAGCGACTGACAGCTATTTAGTTTGATGTTTCCAAATCATTGTAGTCTGTCTTTTTTTATTTAGTTATAAGGGAAAGGGTCATTATTAAAATTTTAAGTCGCATGGCCAGAATTGAGTCCACCGACTAATAATAAAAAAGCGTCTAAATTAGAGAATAAACAATCATAAAATTCAAGTTTCTTCACCTTTTTTATCGGCCAGGTAACCATCCGGGAGCCTGGTAGCTGCTGCTAATCACGTTTTATGACCTACATTTAGTGTCGTGCCAAATTTTCATTTTCATTTATTAATGATGATTAACATTATTTGCTGTTTCCGTTAATCCGTTGTTTGGGGTTTATCTGGTAACATTTTCAAGACATTTGATAATTTTAATTATGAACTGTTAGCTTTTATTATGCTTTTGTACTTACACCAAAGACCAAAGATTTATTCAGCATGAATCAATGTGTTGTCCCATAAACTAATTTAATACTATTTATCTAGGAGAAATATTTCACTTAAGAGCATAACAATATTTTTGTACTTACATAAAGCAGGAATTGGCTCCTCTGAAGAAATTACCACAGGTTTTAAAAATGAGAGAGCACAAATCAATAACCTCCTTTTTTTAAGTTGGTAAAAAACTCTTCGTATTCCATTTTGTATATTCTTTCTTCAAATCAAGTCGGCAAACCTTAAACGTTTGAAAGGTAGGTATGAGATGACAATCTAACTACATACAATTATTCACTCATAATATTTTATCTAGCACTTATTATGTGAAATAGTATTAAAACATACATAATGTAAGCAAATACTTTTCAACTAATTTCGGTACTACTTTCTTCCATTTTAAATGCAGGCATGGACCGTAATTTTGTCCATGCTGCAGTTAACTTGATTCCTAAGAATTCGTTCCCACTTTTCGTTTGTCGGGCTACGTTTAATAAGGCAAGGATAAGGCATTTTTTATGAATTTCTTTCATTCATTTTTCATAGAATAGGTTATGTAAGGTTAGGTGCTCCATCTGATAAAAACCAAGCCTCGACTACGGATAAGCAGAATTCAGAATATGAATCCAGAAATAGGAAACATCAGAGCTCTAATTCAGCCCGAATCAAAATATACAAATTAAAACATAAAAGTACAAACCTTGAGGTTATATCCACATTATTGCTTTTTATTCACCTGAGCAATGTAGCTGTGCCTTCGATTTTAGGGCTTTTGATACTTATATAGTCAATTAGTAAACTAAAGTACAAAATTACTCCTAAAATGCGAAATTACAAGATTTACAAGAAAGAAAACCAAAATAAACTGCCATTTTGAAACATTTATATTTACAAGTAGGGTTGCCAGTTTCTGATTACGTTTGCCCTTAACCATAAAATGATAAATATTTATTTATGTTTTCCATAAATCACCTAAATTAAATGTTTAAACATCTATTTTCTCACAAATATTCATGAAAAAGACATACGATACGAAATATCCAATTCAGTCTTGTTAATTTTTGATTATTTATAAAATTAAGAAACTGTTCATCAGAGATTTCATAGTACGTCTTTAGTTATACATTCATATTATTTTAATTTACTTTTTATTCAATTTATTTTAGTAAATCCAGATTTCTCCTAGAATAATTTTCTTCGAAATATTTCTCATCCATCTTGCATTCCCCCCATTTCTAGGGAAAACATTCCTAAAGTGGGAACCCATTTTGACAAATAAGACATAGTAATTAGTTCCTAGTGTGATCACTAGATGTCATTAAATATGTTTGTTGCCAAATAGCCAATCAAAAGTGCGTAGGAATTTTTGCATAGATTATAAGGCGTTCCCACTAACTCTATGTCATCTCTATGGCCGTTTCTACCCCGTGGAGGTTAGGCTGACCTTACCTAGCAAGGCTGTTCTTCTATTTTTCTTATTTTTGTATGGGATCGTCCATTGGCCAAGGCAGGGCAACGCGGAGGGCTGTAAATATTTTCTAGCCCAAGATATATATTTTTCCCCTGTTCATACATACATATATACAGGATGTTAAATAGGAATATGTTTTTTTTGTAAATTATAAAAAAAACATTTTTCCTTTTATTATAGACTTGAGTACTCGACTCCCCCCTTGAATTTGACTCTTGATATTTTCTGATATCTTTCTCGATGGCAAAGGAGGGTCGCATCCCTCACCCCTTTAGTAAGGCATCACAGATAAGTAAGAGTATGCATTTAAAAAAATCACTTTTCTCAACTTTCGGTGCTCATTAAGTCCTTTAATTTTCATTGTGCGTAATTTTCGTGCATTTTTTGCAGTTATTGAGCTTTATCTAAGAAGAAAGTTCTTAACAAAATCATTTTTTTTCGTCTTATCAGTTTGCAAGGTTCTGGGCTATCCTCTGGATTAAGGAGTAGGTGGGTAAAATCATGCGTATGCAACAAAAGGAACAAAAGAAACAATAACAGTAAAACAATATTTTATTCAAAATTCAAGATGATACATACAATCGGAATAATCAAAATTCCACTTAAAAGTTTAACAATGCTTCGCTTAACAGTAAAGTAAAAAAGCCATGATTCCAACAAAAAAATACTGTGAAGATAATGTCTTAAGATTTACGCTTATGTGCATAGGGACTAAAATGGAGAGTCTATAAAATGCAGACGAATACTTTGTTTTTAACTAATGAGTTTAGAACGCGAGTCCGGCGTCCGCGGTGGTGGTGAATATCTTCTCGATGGAGTTGGCGTACGCTGCTGTTCTCAGATCTAGGCCCAGGTTGAACTTCTGGGCGGTCTTCATGATGGCCTGTGTACAAAATGTATAAGGTCAGTCGGGGCAAGTGCGTCAATGGGTTAAGCGCGTCTACCCTTAAAATATCGGAAACTACAGATGATATACAACTAACGACATCTTTCATCTTTTTAAATATTCACGACATATTAATACCTAACCTTCGGCCTTTCAACACTCTAATTGTTCATTGAAATTGATTGAAACGAAAATTAGCGACGGTGATCTAAGATGCGCCTCTAATTTGCTTTTTAGCAATGACGTTATCGCTCCTTACTGCCAGGAGACTTTAATTTGAAGCCTTATCAAACAAACATCCACCTTCCTCAAGCTCTCGTATCGTCATATCGGCGACTACCTGGCTTTTGACGATATTTTGATGGCATTGTGATGCCCGAAATCGATTGTAGTTGTCTAGAGACAAGAGCAAACCCATATCATATAAAAAAATGCGATTAAAATAACTTTGGCTCACGAGCCAATATTACCCGACTTTATGAGGCAAAGTATCCCACACGTAGTAATTAAAAAAATTGAATTAAAATACGTGAAAAAGAAATTGTTTCTATGATTTTCTGACCCGATTAAATATATTATCAAACGAAACTCATCTTAAAATTTCAGTTTCAAGAGTAAGTTTGCAGACGTAAATAAAACATGTCGTCACAAATGTCAAAACTCAAAAATAAACTCCATATTACACCATCGATTAAAAAAAAAAGGATTGAATGAATGAATACTATGAAGGAGCACTTAAATCTTGGGTGCAGGCATACACAAGTGATAATGACACAAAAACAAATGCCGTAACTCACTGAGGCATCATGGCGCATGGCGACGTCGCCGGCTACGTATCCAAGCAGATAATATAAAAATTTAAGCCAAAACGTTGCCAAGTGAGTTACATTTCAATATTATCTTATTGGATACGTAGCTGGCGACGTCGCCATGTCGTCTCGGTGAAGTACGGCCCTTAGAAAAAAAAAATGGTTGCCTGTAAAGTCGGTATACGGGCGAAAGTTTTACGTGACAACGACTTTTGATGTCTGTCTCTCTCGCTCTTAGGCGGGCTAACCATGCCCGAGTGGAAGGGACGCGTGCCTCTCACTCGCTCTCATTGTGAGCGCATAACGTGAGCGGAGCGTAACGCAGTTTCTTGAAGTGTCACCCGGCAAACCAATTTATAAGACGTTGTCACGTCAAAAAGTGTTACTTACCCTAGCAGACCTCTCCATGGTGTAGTCAAGACCGGAGTGCACGATGTCTTTTTCAGAAGCACCGGAGATCCTCTTTTGGAAGGATTCGGAGGGAGTGACGGGAATGCGGCCTCCGACGCGGCCGAAACGCCTTTCAAGGGACTCTTGCACGGATTCTGGAAATTAATTTGCATGATAAGTTGTTAATGTTTCTCAATACATCCTGTGTACCCTCATTTGTAATGTGTTATTATGGGGCCAACAACTTTGTCAAATTCAGCTATAAGTACGAGTATACAGGTCGCGTTTTTTTTTCAAAGATTTTACATTATATCTTTTCTTTATACTGTTAAAAATTTTCAGCACACTTCTTGTAAACAGACCTCAAACGGCGCACTACGCAAAGTGTCGCGTTAGCTCACGCAGTCAACGCGTAAGCGTTAGCGCGTCGCTCAGTGTGAAATAAGTAATTATTTTTAACTCCTAAAAATAAAAGTAGTTTTCCAACATACCCTTTGGTTTGATGTACTTAAGGCTTCGTTATACCTTTAATCACACCCTGTACATATAGCTATTCATTTAATTAAGTGTTTATTGAAAAACGATTTAAACGTCTCATGTATTATCCGTGAGAGGTAGCTTCTTTGATGTTTTTAATTGTTTGTACATCCCTGACGTATCTTAAAGATAATAATTCGTCATCTCGTGCGTTGGTAGGCGGGTGTTGGTCTCGCGATTAGTACGTCACTCTATGTTTACCCATTTTGATATTCTAAAATACGCACACAAACCTAAATTTGAATATGCTATGTTGTAATATAATAGACATAGAATATAACATAGAGTGACAATGTTGTAATATAGCATATTCAAATGTGGTGGGGTGTATTCATTCTTTGCTTACAATCCAAGAATAAATACAAAAAATAAAGATTATAATTTTAGGGAAATAAGGTTCTTCAGCAATTGTTTGGCAATAAATAAGGGCAAGCGCACATTGAGCCACTAACAACAGCCTCAAACACGACCACTAGTGGCTCAGTCAAGCCACTAGACGCGATTATTAGTGGCTTAGTGGCTGCCACAATTTTACTTAAAAAAAAACGAATGGCCGAGTGTGCGCGCGATGCGAGCGATAAATGCAGCCACTAGTACCGAGAGGCGACTCCAACGCACAGTTTGCGCCGCGATGCTATACAAAATGTATAAAAATATCGTACTCAGCTCAAAGTCGCATCAATTGACTCAATGTGCGTTCGATTTTAGAGTCATGGCGCCCAATAAACTTACCCAAGAGGTGGTAGTTGGACTCGCGCTCGTACTTGAAGGTGAGTCGTCCGTACGAGACGTGGTTCAGGTTCTTGAGCCACTCGAAGAAGGAGACGGTGACACCGCCCGCGTTGATGTACAAGTCGGGGATGACGAGGATGTTGCGGTCGATGAGGATCTTGTCGGCGGCGGGCGTGGTCGGCCCGTTGGCAGCTTCTGCGATGATCTGGGGGTAGACAGAAAAAAAATGTGACGTGATTCTTTTGTTTTTTGTATTTCGGTCTCACGTTCGCTACACAAAGATTTTAATTAAAAATGCTAATGTACATTGTGCAATAATAATATTAAATATGACAGGCGTTTCGAAATAGAAACTCCGTGTTCGATACATGACATACCTACCTACACATTCCAAAAACATAGTTATTTTTCTGGAGCAATAATGTATTCAGTATTTTATTATTCCAATAGTAGATAATATCGTCCAGCAAAAAAATAAGACCAAGTTTATCTGTATACATAAAATTAAGTCGTGCTAGTTATGCCACCTATTGGTATTTGAGAACGGGTAGACCGATTTTGATAATTTAAACTTTTTTGGCCCCGAATAGGACAATAAGCAACGGGCCGGGGCAAAACGAAGTTCGCTGGAATCGCTAGTTTGTTACATATTTGTCAATTGCATTATTATTACCATTTACGAGTGACAGTGTTGTTAATGTATATTCATAAAAAATCAAAATATTATACAAAATTGATCATTTCATGCCAATCATGTTCACTCATCGCTCCTCTTCAGGCCTTATCACGTCACGCGATACTGTTTCGGGTATCTTATCTCTCAGGATATTAGATATTTGAGTTTCATGCGAAAGAACAATGAAAAAATATTGTCTTCCACAATTATTATTACTTGCCTACCAATTTGATAATATACTCTAGATAATTGTTTATCTTGACAAAGAAGTTGTCACTATGTTGTACATATTTTATGTTTTAAAAAGAATAAAAGTGATGTGACGTAATTTATTGTCTATATTCAGATCCAATCTTTTGGTTCATCATACTTGGTTAAGAGCCCGCGTCAAAGACTTACGTATAGCCATGACATCGCCGCTTTACCAGTATAAGAGCAAAAATAACTTTCTCCTTGAGTCGTGTTTGTTTAAAGTGACACCCGTTTTTGTGTCGTGTGTGAGAGTGATTTTCATTAAAAGTGCGGCGGTGGTGTCTACAACCGTACATAAAAACTGGTATAAAAGTATTTACCTCAAGCGACCATCATACTAGGTATACATGAGATGAGGGGGAACTCTTTAAAATATGCATATATTACTGATAGGTAAACTGCTTCATTGAGATTTCGCCGGCGCACAGTGGATCGACGCTATACTAGCAATGGGACATAGGCAACTTAAATATACAAGTGTCAGTTTTTGAAAAACAAATCATTCCATCGTATACGCCTACTTATAAGCTGTAAAAAAGATAAGTAGCATTTTCTTATTAGAAACTTATTTTGAGAGCTATGGCACCAAACGTGATTTATTTGTATGGGAAATGGCATAAAAAATAGTGTAGCTTCCGATTTTCTTCGTGTTTCGATTTGATTTTTTTATATGTTATTTAGGCATACATTTGCTACATTTTCTCCAAACAAACATGGTGCGCCACACGCACCCCTTAGGAGGTACAAGCGTTGACCGTTTTTTTCATTCTTATCTACAAATTGATTCATAACATATTATTTGACATATTATATCTCTGAATCTCACTTTAATGGTGACTTACTGATAAATGGTCAGGCCATAAATCATCGGTACACTGATAACATATTCCCAGATTTTTTTATGGTACCTAATCTCTAGAAACGATTGTGTTAATTAACGGTGTGTAATATATATGAGTCGTTAAGCTTATTAGCTAAGCTTTAAATAAAAGGCTTTTTTGATCAAGTACGTAAATATTGTATTGTTACGGTTAATCTCCAAGTAATGTATAATAAATAAAATAAAATCTTAAAATATCATTTATTTGCTACAAAATAATCTTGCTATCAACTACACAAAAGACAATAAATATAAACCAATTAAACAGTTTCAAAAACACAGTACTAACAACATCATACAGCAAAATAACAAAAAACAGCTATACAATAAATTCCGAAAATAATCTGATGGATCAATAAAAAAGACAAATTCTAAGTCACAGAAAATATCATCTTCAGATTCTACTTCAGATTCTTCGGAATCGCTATCAGGAATTAAATTTGTAACATCACAAAATAATACCTGGTTGTTTTCTAAAACTAACATCTCATAAACTAAGGTAAAGTAGTATTTCAGCAACATCTTTTTTTCCAGAAGATTTCAGGCTGGTTTGAGCTGAGAAGACGATTTCTTCCGTACTGCTGGTACTGCAAGTTGTTTCTGTACGTCTTCTTTTTGTTTGTTTGATAGGTCTTCGAAAGATCTATCGAAGTTGACGTAGATGCGTCGGAAACCCGACATGCTGGGTTCATTATAATATTTGTAAAAGAATCTGATGTTGTCGCAGCTGGTTCTTCAGACGATTCATTCATACTTTCTTCGGGAAGAGCACAATTCTCTTTCCAATTTTTCGGCCATTGAATTTCTGTCTGCAACCAGGAAGAATTCTTCTTTATAAACTTTTCCTGGCTTCTTGAAGATTTTGTCCACTTAGCATACATCCGATAACAGAAATTACGGCACCATTCTTTTACTTCTTTATCAACACTGTCACTTATCTGAATATTACAGTTTGTTTTTAAAGATGTATATAATAGATTATAGTCTCGGAGATCACCACCATCACGTAGAGAAACGTAAAGGTCGAGGTAAGTACCGAAACCAGGGAAAGACATAATGACAACACTCGGGTGAGGATGAAACTAAAACTGATGCACTTCAAGTAATGCACCATTTTATATGGTTTGAAATTTGGCACTAATGAGAAGAATGTAACAAAAATATAACAGATTAGTTAATTAGCTTATGATCGATTCTTTTATAATGATGGTCAAGTTTGACTTTAAAGAAACAAACCTTTCAGAGAGATTAGCTAGTAGTTAGAATTACAACGAAAAGATAATTATTACACAAAAGGTTAGCTAATCAGTAATTATAAGGGGACCTCAGGAAATGGCCTTATTAGTAATAAAAAATATAACAATAGATTTACAGAATTTAACAAGAACCTATAGTAAGGTGGTTAACAACACAATTGATTCCAGAAATTGGGTAGAGTTAAACATCTTTTGACAGTGCACCGATGATTTATGGCCTGACCATTTATCAGTAAGTCACCATTAAAGTGAGAGCAGAGATATAATATGTCAAAACAATATATTATGAATCAAATTGTAGATAAGAAAGAAAAAAACGGTCAACGCTTGTACCTCCTAAGGGGTGCGTGTGGCGCACCATGTTTGTTTGGAGAAAATGTAGCAAATGTATGCCTAAATAACATATAAAAAAAACAAATCGAAACACGAAGAAAATCGGAAGCTACACTATTTTTTATGCCATTTCCCATACAAATAAATCACGTTTGGTGCCATAGCTCTCAAAATAAGTTTCTAATAAGAAAATGCTACTTATCTTTTTTACAGCTTATAAGTAGGCGTATACGATGGAATGATTTGTTTTTCAAAAACTGACACTTGTATATTTAAGTTGCCTAAGCTATGTCCCATTGCTAGTATGGCGTCGATCCACTGTGCGGCGGGGCGGCGGGGCGCGGGGGGAGACGAGAGCGGGTGGTGTGAGAGGTGCGGGCGGCGCGGAAACACCCGCCCGCGCCGCTCAGGTCTCAATGAGGTCTCAATGAAGAGGTCTACCTATAGAGGGTTTATTTATTTATACTTAAATTTGTAAAGGTGAACTTAACGCCATATGGCATTCTTTAGGCTAAGCAGAAATGATTGTTCGATGAGGGTAAAAAATATTAAGCCCCTGGATTATGTATCTGTTTTTTTTTTACCTTAGCGTTGATCTTGTGCGCGTTTTCTTTGTGGATGACCTGCTCCACGGCGGCCGGGACGAGGATGTCGCATTTCTCGTACAACATGTTCTCGCCCTCGTAAGCCTTCGCGCCGGGGAAGCCGACGATCGTGCCGTTCTCAATCCTGTAGTCTTCCAGGGCCTGGAGGGTTAAGTAATCGGGTTGTATTAAAGGTTAATTGAAAAATTTATAAAAATATGTAGAGTTGCAATAGTAGGCCTTTCTACGCCATAATGACTTGAATCAAATGCAAACCCATTTTAAATAAATAATTGTATACCAGCAAAATAATATTGAAAGTAAAAATACAGTAAGAACAATGTTCTTCATATGTTTCATTCAATGAATTGATATAGAGAGGTCGATTGCGCGATCATTTTCTATGAAATTATTTTGACGATAAAACAAATAAAACCTATGATGTTATACGATTGCTGCAAAAAAAATAACTGGTCAAATAAGTTTGTGTTGAACAGTTTTAAATATCAAATTAATTACAGCCAGTTTATAATTTCGTCTCGTCTGTGCGTGACGCAAATGTTTTAGTAGGCGTAAATACGTAGTGTAGCGTACTATCTATGATAGTAAGAAGGTGCGGAAAAACAAGTTTTTTCTTTAGAGTAAGAGTAAACACGAGAAATTAGTGGTATTTTACGCTGATGAAATTAAATATTTGGATTCAAACTGTAATCCATAATACTATTTGTAAATGAAAATAAAACATTAGTGCTTTTTCGTCATACTGAATGAAACACTAGTTAATTAAGTAATAGTAATAAATGAAAATAATATTGCGACTCAAGAAAACTATCAAATGAGATCATAAGGCAAGGGATTAATACATTTTAACATGTATTTAATTACTGTAAAGAAGCGTGGTGAAGAAAAGAATTTCAGTAATAATAACAAATATTTTCCAAATATCTCTCAGTTCATTTCAGCTACAAGGAAAATCCTTCAAAAATTATACTAGTAGGTAGGCATTAGGTACATACTCGTCGCTATAAAACTTTACATTTAACAATAATAGGTGCTTCGTCTATTAATGCTTTGAAGTCAAATAATTTATCAATCGAGCATAAGAATTCTCAAGTACCGATAAATTATTAAATTCCAAATCACGGTACGTTTACAATAATGTGATAATGAGATAAGATACGAGAGAAATAAAAAATAAAGACAGGTAACTATGGAGATAGCGTGAAATGTAAACTATCGTTATCACGCCACCTGACCTCCACAGTTTACGTAACGTTTGAAATGAACAACACAAAAAAGAACCAGAAGAGTTTTCATGCGTAAACATTTGCTATTATTGGGGTATTGTCAAGGGCGTGAGTCATTTTATTAAGCGAAGTGTGGTCATTGACGAACGATTTTGGATTTTATTTATCTCTTATGAAATGTTACTAGTTACATTAAAGGTAACATTACTCATAGGTACTAAGAGTTCTGATCCACATGTTACAGATCCCAAAGTAATATACCTATCTGTTATCGTTCATATGTGAGGGAATATGACGGTGTTGTGGCTTTTTAAGTAACAGATTGTGGGTCAATGCCGCCATGACCTATAATTAATACCTACTTATGAATACACACGCACACTAAAAACAATATGCTCTTCATTTTAACAAAGTCAAACTTCGTTGTCATTTGGAAATTGTTACTTTGTCTTTTGACTGAATCAGGGGAACCACCCTCCCCGTTGTATCTTACTGAATGTGTAGCCTCTCACTGACCTTGGGGTCAATACCATCAGGGTTGTGGATGGCGCCGTCGTGCTCGATGATGCCGATGCAGGTGGCCCCGGCGCGGACGAGGTACCTGCAGGTGTGCAGGCCCACGTTACCGAAGCCCTGCACGATGAACGTCTTGCCACCCCAACCGGGGGTCGTGCCTGGAGGAAAAAAAGGTTTTTTAATATATTATTTTGTGTGGCTAAGAGAGTCGACGATGCAATGCCCAGAAGAAGGAACGGGACCGAATGAATGAATAAATCTAGTTGGTCTTTAGCGCATAATTCTTATGTTACTATTAATAACATGTAGCTCTGCCCGTGCGTTATGTTTTAATTTTTAATTCATAAGCCAAAAGATTTTTATAAAAGTAAATAGTTATAGGCCCTGGAAAGGACAAATGATAGTTTATATCCCAGAGTTCTTTTATAAGAGTTAGAAAAAAAGGGACGAAATTTGTACAGAAAATCAGTTAGATTGTGAGGCGGACTATCGAGATGGAAAATGTCAACGATACGTCTTTATGAAGGTGAAATGGCAAGCAAACATTTTCAATCAATCTATCAATCAATTTAATTCATTTATCCATCTTTAAGCTACATACAAAAAAAAGATCAAAATATCTTATCTTGAATACTATTCTAAAGTTCTAGATAGTATTTATCTAGCTATAGGCTACATTGAACAACAAGTTTTACTCTGATGAGTACCTAATGATGAAGTACGAATACCTTCATAAACCTTATCAGCACTTGTTTAATCTCTGTTAATGAGCAAAAGGCAATTAATATTTTAATTTTCTATTCAATCTTTTAGACGTTACTGTTTGCTAGTTACAGCTTTGAAAACAAGTAGCGTCCTGAAACAGTTCTCGATTTCTTGAGTAAATTTGTATAACCTAGTTCGTTCATTAAAGTCCGTTAGGTATTTAAGTTTCGAATTACAACAACTATGATAACGCGTAGAACAAACTGTTGTCAAGAGCGAATGTAAGCTTCCGTGCCCAATAAGATTTCTCTGAACGTTACGTAGCAATGAAAGGAAAATATTATTCTAAGGTCTGTGTTGACTTGACGCAAACACGAAACAATAAATAAGTATACATTGTTTGCTGGAGAGGCCACGTTACCGCAAATGTAATTCATCGCTTGTCCCATGAGCATGTTTTCAAATATTCCAATTCTAAAACAGATTGTAAATAATCCATGGAAAAACCGTCGATCAGTACACCTGCATCAGTGTGGTTTTCAACAATGACTATATTGAGGTAAATAAAAATTTGATCACCTTTGCAAGTCGAAACTTTCTAAACAAATCCTCAATACAAGGTGTCCCATTACATTATGATTAACGGAGTATCCATTTTAAGAAATATAAGATTATGACGTTGTTGACTTCCCTTCCCGGCAATGTCAATGAACCTTACTAGCGCTACCGCTTGATAGTCCACTACCGATAGTTGATTGATCAATCAATTAAAATCCGGTTATTTATCCATCTCATCGGCACATACAAAACAAAAATCAAATATCATTGTACTAATCACAGCATTAAAGCATGCATTTATAAACGTGCCAGAGTAAGGGAGCAGAACCTGTACTAGGATACCCTGTGTGACAGTCTCCCAGCTCCTACTATTGACATGGGCTATTTGAACGTAGAAGAATATGATATACGCATAAAGTAATTAAAGTAAAGTTAGCCTGTAAGCATCCCACTGCTGGGCAAGGGCCTTACCTCAAATGTGAGGTAGTATGAGTCATACTCCACCACGCGGGCTCAGTGCGGATTGGCGGAGGGGTGGTTGCAAGGCAAGCGACCAACCTTGCTGCCAGATTTTTATCAAGCCGCCCATAGGGCCTTTGACTAGGCTTAACGACTAATACCAATCAATATTAGCCGGGACCAACGGCTTAACGTGCCTTCCGAAGCACGGAGATGCTCGTGATAAACGTCACTTATATGGTCGGAATGGTCACCCATCCAAACACCGATCGCGCCGTAAGTTGCTTAACTTCGGTATTACTACCAAAGCGCTGCCTCCATTGCGTTTACGAGCATACAACATACAAATTACTATTGCCACCACCATCGATAGTATCGGATCTGATCGATAGTTTTGTCCTATCGATAATTACCGCTCTATTGATGCTATCGATAGTGGAAGCAATACTCAGAACCGGTATTATTGCTATGTATTGCAAAATATTGAACCAAACTGTTAGACACTATCCAAAGTCAAACTATCGATAGTTCGGCAACGCTAAACCTTCTTAATCCTACTGAAACATAGCACACCCTTTATTTTTAAGATATATATTATACTGACCGATCATGCTCATGTAGTTGGCCTCGTTGATGAAGTTCTCGAGACCGTGGAAAACTCCTCTGCCGGTGGCCGAAACTCTTCCGTGGATACCACCCTGGGGAAAATAGACCACTATTAATATCCAATCAAAAATATAACTTCAACTTGTAAAGTGAGGGGTGTAAGGGGAGACGCCTTCCATCCAGTTCTCTCAAGTCAACCTCACCTGCACGTGGTGCACCCTGCTATTACTGACGCGGCTCTGGCGACCGAGGAGCGGCGGGATAACCGCTCAAGACGTGGAGGGGGGCTCAGTGGTCTGAACCGAAATTACTGGAAAAGGCCACCCACGTGTTTGTGCCGTGCGTGGAGACCCGTAAGCCGGAGGAGAGGGTCCTGGGAGTTGAGCCCGAGCGGGGAAGGACGCTTAGCGCATCTCCGTCTCGGGCAACACGCGACTTTGGCCTCAAATTCGGTCTAAACGGGAGGTCGGGGAACTAGCCAGCCCCGATCAAGCGGCTGCGGTGGCCAGTAGGCTGGCTGCCAGGCGAGTTCTGGGGGTGGGGAAACAGGCAGGCGGCGGGCTCGCCAGCGAGTACACCTGGTCGTCGTGCTCTCTGCGCTTGCCCTAAACCGTCGCGTCCTGTGGCCCCATTGCTTTCCGCTTTTCTTCTCTCTTATTTCTTTCCTTGATCTTCTCTCTTCTCCTGGTACTATACCTTTTGCGTAACTCTGGGTCAAAACTACGACTCCCCATATGCGGGCTCGATGGAGGGTGGAGAGCGCAAAAGATGAAATAATATCTTTTAATTAGCATGGCTTTCATAAAAAACAAAAACACGACCAACCCCAGCTGCGAGGCAGCTTCAGAAACAAATACACTAGAAGACGAGTTTGATATTCGTTCACCTATTTATGGGACTCCCACTCCATCGTTCGGTGGTGAGCGCACTGCTAGGGACGCTACTCTTGAAAACCCCATCCTTGGCGAGATATTAGAGTTGCTCAAAACGATTGAAAAAGCCGCCAAAGACTGTACTAATATCAAAAAAGCTAATAAAGAAACCATCCTGAGCACCACCACACTCATTGAAAAGATTCTTACTGCTAACCCTGCAGCTATCCCAAGAGCTCCCACAGCTGATACGTCTGCCACTGCCGAAGTCGTCCGCCAAACTATCCAGGAAGAATTCGCCAAAATAAAGATCTCGCAGCCGATGAGTGCCACCCCACAGCCACAGCAGCGAACATTCGCTGATATCGTTCAGCCAAGCAGATCTGGAAAGGAAAACCAAACAACCAAATTACCTCCTAAAACTAGACCGGCTATTATAGTTGAATCCAAAAAGAAGGTACTAAGCCCGACTGAAACCCTTAAAAACTGGAAAAGCTCCGTCTCTTTCAAGGACACAACGTACTCTCCGGCGGCCGTTAAGTATGTCTCAAACAATAAACTTCGTGTGGAGTTTGACTCAGTCGAGCAAAGAGAGGATACTCTTCGAAAGATAAGCCACCCTGACTCACAAGTCAACGCTGAAGTGTCCAAAAGCTTAAGCCCTATGATCATAGTCAAGGGCATTTCTGAAGAAATCTCAGCGGATGATCTCGCTAACACACTTATTGGTCAAAATATATGTCTAAAGAATAGTATCACTAAAGAAGAAGACTTTGTTTTCAAGTTTAAACGAGCTAACCGTAACAAAAATCTCTTTAATGCTGTGTTTCTTACCGCTCCCCAAGTTTGGAAGGCAATCACGGACCAGGTCAAACTCAACCTTGACCACCAACGTGTCCATGCTGATAACTATATCCCGCTGCTACAGTGCTATAAATGCCTGCAGTTTGGACATACAAAGGCGCGTTGTGGTCAAAATACTACTATTTGCTCCCATTGTGCTGAACCCAACCACGAATACAGAACTTGCCCAAATAAAAAGGACTCAACAAAGCTGCAGTGCCATAACTGCGTTCAATTTGCCAAAACCACCAACAACAAAATCAAGGTCAATCATAGTGCCACCTCCTCTACATGTCCTAGAATGCTTCTAATGCTTGAAAAAATCCGCTCACGGACCGATTATGGCTAGTAGTTCTATGAATAATAATAATAATCAAACACACAACCCAATCTCAATTAAATGCACACAAATAAACCTAGCTCGCTGTAAAAACGCACATCAGGAACTGATCGTTTACCTGTCAAACTCCGACAGCAATGTCGTTTTCATTACTGAACCTTACACTGCTAATGTTGGTATTATTAAATCCGTACCTGGATACTCTATTTTTCAATTTTGCACAACTCCTCCTGTTAAATCTGCAATTTTAATAAAAAATGGAAGCTTTAGCGGTCTAGGAATCACCGAATACTCCGACTCAAACCTAAGCATCGTCCAACTCAAAAATAGACGCGGAAATAAGGTGTATCTTGCGTCCGTATACATACCACCTCGCTCTGATGACAGTAACACTATGGGTAAGTTGGAACAGTTCCTGAGGGGCACCTCTGGCGCTACTCATATGGTCTGCGGAGACTTGAATGGTCACCATACTGCATGGGGCTCCCCAGTATGTAATCGAAGAGGAAATGATATCTATGATCTAATGACACTCTATAATCTAAACGTTTGCAACATCGGAGATGAACCAACCTTTCAAACCGTCATAAACAACATCCCGCGGCAGTCGATAGTAGATATCACGATGATCGACGACAACCGGCATTTCTCAGTATCTGACTGGACCGTGGACTACAATATATGCCCGTCATCAGATCATAACGCCATCAGCTTCAACCTGTCTCTTAGCACTAGTCCCCTTGCAAAACCCAGCAAACTGTCCACATTTAAATATTGCACTGGGCACGTGAAATGGGAAGAAATAAAACCTCAATTCGTTTCTGAAATGAGAAGACATCTACCAAGCAATCAAGATTTTCAATCTATGGATAACAACTCTCTAAATACGTACACAGATCAATTCGTAAAAGCCGTACAGCTGTGTTGCGACAAGATTCTTCCTAAGTCTTCCGGTCCCCCACGTCGTGCGCCATGGTGGAACGACCACCTTGAGGAACTTAAGCGGGCAGTCATCTCAAACCATCACAGACTGAGTAGGGCGGTCCGACGTCAACTTCCTCTGGATGACTTTATTCGCGAACGTGACGAACTAAAATGTGAATATTCTGCCGCCTGCCGTACTGCGTCTTCGGAGCACTTTAGAGAGTTCTGCAACAGACAGACAAAGGAAGACGTCTGGTCTGTCACAAACCGAATAATTAAGACACGACCACTTACTCAACCACCTGCTACCCTGAAACTCCCTGATGGGTCATTTACTCATGACGCCGAAGATACGGCGCGTGCACTTATAGACAACTTCTACCCATCCGATACAGCTGATCTTCCTGGGGTGCAAAGCGGATTCCGATCTGAAATGCATAGACCAATGCACACCTCAAACGAAACACCGTTTACCTACGAAGAGATCCTCACAGCTCTTCAAGGTATGAGTCATAAAAAGGCCCCCGGTCTTGACCATCTGACCTCTGACATTTGTCTACATATAGCCCAATGGTTCCCAGAAGAAATTCTGGGCATTGTCAATTGTTGTCTACGCATCCAGCACTTTCCAAAGAGTTGGAAAACTGCAATCGCAAAAATCATACCCAAACCTAACAAAGATAATTACAACCTTCTTACGAGTTTCCGTCCAATTGGCCTCATCAATGTTTTTGGAAAGATGCTGGAAAGATTGATCGCGAACAGGCTTATACATCACCTTGACAAATCCAACAATAGCGCCCCCAATCAATTTGGATTCAAGCGCCAGCGGTCAACAGTGATGGCTATAAAAAGTGCCCTCGACATCGTTGAAGCAGCAAAGACGCGAGGTGAGCAGGTGGTCGGAGTCTCGCTTGACATAAAAGCCGCTTTTGACCGAACTTGGTGGCCGGCCATTTTTCACAGGCTCCGAGTCACCGGCTGTCCTGCAAACATATACCAACTGCTTATCAGCTATGTCGAGGACCGAGAAGTAATGATTAATTTTGCAGAAACCACAGTCCGCAAGTCTATGTCCAGGGGGTGCATCCAGGGATCCGTTCTCGGCCCCATGCTTTGGAACATAGTACTTGACCAACTCCTGCTCATGCCGATGCCTTCTGGGTGCCATCTCCAGGCGTATGCTGATGACGTACTTTTACTAGGTCACGCAAAAGACATTGTTCACCTGCAAGAAATCGTCAACCGCAGCTTAGACGAGATCTTCAAATGGGGAAAAGAAGTGAAACTTGAATTTGGACCGAACAAAACTAAACTCATCGCATTTACCAACCGCGCACTTCGGGCCAAAATTTACGCAGGTAATAGCTTACTCCCATTTACTGACACCATTAAATATCTTGGCATTATAATAGACCGCAAGCTTCTTTTCAATAAACACATTGCGTATATCACTGAAAAAGTCAAACGTTTATACACCAAGCTCACGCTTTTCGTACGTCCTACCTGGGGCGTACACTCTGACAATGTCAAGACCTTATACCTGCAAGTTATAGAACCAATTGTCTGCTACGGCGCAAGTATCTGGGCTCGCGCTGCCAGAAAACAATACTGTTCACAAAGGCTTCTTTCCTTACAACGCTTGTTCGCCATTAAAATTATTCAAGGTTTTAGAACTGTCAGCACAGCTGCCTCCATATCAATTGCACAACTAACACCTCTACCGGCTAAAGTCCTCTCCATCGCTGACATCGATAACTCCAAAATGTTAGGCATTTCATCGTATCTCCCGGATGACGTCCCTATTGAGTCTCTGTGCCCACCTGCTGACCTTTTACATCCCTCGTTGCGCAAAGGCATTGAGTACAAAGAAATTTATACGGCATCTGAAATTTATACGGCATCTGATTTTGAGATGATAAACACCGATAGAAGATGGAAACTATACACCGATGGCAGTAAACATGAACAAAAGGTTGGTGCTGCACTTATCATATTCGACCCTGACGGAGCGCAGAGAGCAACCATAAAGCTGAAATTGCATAACTGCTGCTCTGTGTTCCAAGCAGAAATGTTCGCAATACAGAAGGCCACCGAACAAGTACTAGCTCGAAATCTTCCTCGCTCCATTATTCTGTCTGACAGTAAATCTGGTCTTCAAGAATTACAAAATGGCAGTAGCCAGAACAATTTTGCTGTCGCCATTCACAAAAATCTGCTGCAAGCCCAAGAAGCAGGATTGGTCGTTGAGTTTGCATGGGTTAAGGCACATGCCGGACTCCCTGGAAACGAAATGGCGGACACGGCGGCCAAGGCTGCTGCCACCCTACGCAGAACTCCTGATTACCTGCACACTCCTCTAAGCTACATAAAACTAATAAACCGTCATAAATGTTTGGAAGCGGCAGAATCTGTCTACTTAAATCCAAACACTTGCATCCATACTAAATCTCTATTCCCAACATTCCCTGATCTTTCTGAATACTTGTCCAAAGTAAAACCTACTTTTGCAGTCACTCAGCTATTGACAAATCACGGTTACCATAAAGAATATCTATATCGCTTCCATATCACTGCGGATGACAAATGTCCTTGCGATAACACTCAAACTCAAAGCTGGATGCATCTTTTGCATTCCTGCCCCCGCTTCCACGTAAAACGCCTTGACCACGTTATCATTTGTAACACCCTGAGAATAAATCCCTACAACTTATCTGAGATAATTACCAAAGACTCCACCCTAAACTCCTTTCACAACTTTCTCACGTATATAGTGAACCATCTAAAAGAATTTAATAAAACATAAACCATTCTCCACTAAAAATCATGCATGAACCAAGCAAATAGAACCAATTGTTGTAATTGCGGAAGTACACCAATAGCTCCGCAAAAACGACATCCCAGTAGTTGACTCATTAAAAAAAAAAAAAAAAAAAAAAAAAAAAAAAAAAAAAAAAAAAAAAACTTGTAAAGTGACTAGCGGCTTCCCGCAGATTCATCCGCGTAAGAACCGATCTTATTAAATACTACTTTTTAAAAATACTTATAATTATAAATTATAGCCTATGTGCTTTCCAATGTATGAACTCTTTCATTTTAAAGTTTCATCAAAATCCATTTAATAGTATCTTTCACACTTATAGTATTAGTAGATTTTCCAGCAACATCGCATTTTAAACTACTGCGATTGGTTAATCATCTTGTAACTTGAATAAAAGGTAACAGTAGCTTTTGTCCAATGGATTTCGTTACTTAAATAAATGACATCAAAGCCAGCACAACTGTAAGGCAGCAAACGTTAGCAGCATATTACAAATATGACAATCATTTTATTGTTTGATTTTTAACCTTCATCGTTAAGTGTCAGCTAAGTAATACAACGATCATATGAATACTGCATTATTAAAGTGCTTTTAGAAATTTAAATCTAGATAATAAATCTTAATCCACGAAAATAAAACTAGAATAATCTCCAAAAATCCTAATTGCTGCATCGTCACTTCCCATCAGATAAGATTCGGGGCTAATCCGTCTATTTGTTAATAAATAAAATTATGTTAGCCGAGGTTAGTCCATACCTGGTTGATGGGTTAATAAATAAAATGATATTAGCCAAGGTTAGTATTGGTTACCTGGTTGATGGGTTTTCCCGTGACGCAAGCGTGCGCGTTGATGTCTTGGTACCCGATGGTCTTGGCGTAAGTGTCGGCGATCCAGGACATCTCACGTTCACCGGTACCCATGTCTGGGGCTGGCACGTCAACGCCGGGCCCTGGGAATGAGTTCAACTTTTAATTTAATCTGTTAATTTTAGTCTGTGTCTCTTAATTTTAGTTATAGTGATTCTATAATTTGAACTTTTTTCCTTTAACGTTAGGACAATGTGCTCTGCTCCTTAAAAGGATCCAAAATTTCGACTGGAGAAGGTATTAAGATAGTGTCAGATTCAAAGAGAACATCTCTTACTGGGGTTGGTTGCTGTGCGAAATACTGTATATCATGATCGATCATTAACTTATAGTAAGTTTGTCAGACCTATGATGTATGGCAGGTGAAAAGCAATCCTACTAATATATCATCATCATCGATTTATGCTCTTGTCGGTAGAGTTCATTCCATTCTTTACGATCTTCTGCCATTCTCTTGACATTTATACGACGCAACATTTAACTTTTGCTTTATTTGATGCATATAGCTTATTCTTAGTCATTCTCTCTTCCTTCTATTCTTCCATCTATTATGGTTCCGACAAAGCTGTAAGCTATTATATACTTATACTAATACATATTACAAACGCGAAAGTTTGTTAGGGTTTTGTATGAAAGTTTGTTAGTGCTTCACGCTTAAACTACTCAATAGAACTTGGTGAAATTTTACAATGTTGGAAAAACACATATTGTAAATAGCACAGCATGGGAATAGGCTATGATTTGCAATGATATGTATATTTTGTGAGATACGGTATTTACGCAAGTGAAGTCGCGACAAACTGCTACTATAAGATATGACGAATGAATAGACATGTTATGAAAAAAATGACCCCTGTTATTGCTAAATCAGCTAAAAGGCCAGTACTGCAGTATTATGAAACAGGTAGACGTACCGTAATCTTGGCAAGGAATGTGACATTCCTAAGGACATTTACGCGCAGTGGAAGTCGGTATCTAATAGCTTTTCATAGTAGACTCAACGACTGAACTACGAATCAATGCCTAAATAACTAGTTACTAACGGCGAATTTTGAAACCGCCTCCATTTTATGATGATTGATTTCTCGATGAGAGCATTGTGGAACATTCGCAGTCATTCCGTGAGGGCTAATTTATGGCATGTTTATGAGGACTATAAAAGCAAGTTATGGGATTTCAATTAACAGCTTTCAACTGAAGAATAAGAAAGTACCTACAGTTATAATTACGTTAAGACGATGGTTATGAAGTTGTTTTCTTAGATAATCAGACACACTCCTGATATCCTTCATTTTATCGGTTGCTATGCTTTCGCTGATTGTCGGTGAGTTTGACCGTCGCCATCAATGATAGCGTATTTCCAATCTTATCAAAACTATAATACTTAATAATTATGAATTTGACTATAAAAGTGGTTTTCGATATTTCTTATCACGCCTCACGCTTTTATTCCGACTTTCGATAATCGAATAAAGTATCATCGTCGTTACCTACGAGTAATTGAAGTTGTGGGGGTCGTTTTATTAACCTTAAATTTTAAAACGAAAGTGAAAGATCTAAGCTTAGACCAAACGTTAAAATAAAGTACAGCTAAGAACTCAATACTAAACTTTAAATGGACGCACTTTACGTATGATAAATAAATACCTTTGGGGATAAGATACCAATGGAAAACTCGTATGGAAGCCGACCGGCCGGACCGATTTAAAACAAATATTTATGTTGGATAGCTTATTTATCAGGAAAGGACTTGGGCTATAGAACTGCGCTGCGGCGGGAGGGGAGGGAGCAAAGTAAAAACGCGCGGACGCAGTTGCGGTGGACCGCTAGTCATTTAAATATACATCTAAGCCAGCTTATCTAATCATGGAGTATTAGATAATTAAATATAAGATATTTTTTTATTTAATATTTATTTACTTTTTTATATTTAATAGGATACTAGAAAAAATATATATTCAATACTGATATAAGCCGAATTTTCTATTCTTAACATTCATGATATAGGGAAATACTTAGAGCGTGAACATTATTGACTTGTACATTTATAGCTCTGTACCTAAATCCAGGCCAGCTTTACAATGAAGTAAGTAGGTGGCTATTCTATTCTAATTTGCACTTTACAGTCTTCCAAAGCAATATGCATAATTATGCGCAACACAACAGACAACCGTCAGATCATATTATTGCTCATAATTGTCGAGGATTAGAGCCAGAAATAGTTCCGTAGTTTTTTCGCAACTAAATAACAGATGCTAGTTTTAGACGTAAGTCGCTACGGAGTGGTGATAAGGTTTATTTTAGCAAGTGCAGTCGGCTAAGGCTCGGTTATCGACCAGCAATTACCTACTATGACAGTCATTGACCGGGTGGTACGAGAAGGCCAGGCATCAGACCTGACTTTAAGTACGCGCGAAACATCACGAACTTACTGCCATACGAATATTTATCCTCTACCAAAAACAGATCAATCATTTAGCGAATCTGACACAATATGATTAATTTTGTAAAAAAATATTGGACGTACTAGTTAAATACATAAGAAATGAAAAGATAAAAGCATTTACAAAGTAATTGGCAACTTTGGTTCAAATTAGCATATAAATTTAGAATCAAGATTGTCCTATCTGTTTTTTTTTCACGAATATGTATCGCATACTTTAGATCACAAGATTACACCACCATCAGGTGTAAGTCACAATAATATTACAAATTACATAACGTTATTTACAATTATTTTAAGTGGAAGATAATTATAACCAGAAAAATTTATTGCCGACTTTCTGCAAGAGTTGTGTTTATTAATCTTTTATTTAGTAAGGTATATGAATGGTGTATAGAATGGAAGTAATAGAACCCTGATCTGGACTGATATGGTAACGTCCACGCTTATGCGCATGCAGGCATATTCGGCACGAAGTGTAAATTACCATAAATTAATCTTAATGAGGATGTCACTAAAGATAGCCCAACGGTGTTTATCAGACACTGCAGAACGATAGTTTGCATTAATATCACCATTTCATGACATCATCGACGATGGATGGTACTGTATTTGAAACGCCACAAGCTGAACGAATACTACAAATTGTACAGGACTGTCTGAATTAGAGATTTGTTTAAATCCTTAACACTCACCCACTATTATGATTTGCTCATAATAATAAATTGACATTATGTCCTATAATCTGAACCATTAAATTAGGTACAACATCGCATGTGAGTAAAAGCGCAAAATTTACTCTATTTATATCCGTAAATATGTCGTTGATAAAAGTGAAGGGAAAACTTCGATTGACTTCATTCTTGCATTAATGATAAACAATTATGAAATATTGACAACAGTAGTTTGCTCAATTCAATACTCAGATATCTATCATATATTAGATATAAGTACTAACTGATCAATCAATGGCCTGCTGGTTCATAGGGCAGGGATTTTGACAAAAAAAATTTTAGTTTTGTGATTGTTTGCTACTTATAAGTTACACTTACCAATAAATCCCTTCTTAGCGAGCTCAAGCGTGAACCGACGTGTGATCTTCTCCAACTCATGCTCGGAGTACTCCTTGGGGTTGATCTTGATGCCTGCCTTAGCTCCTCCGAAGGGCACATCGACGCAAGCGCACTTGAACGTCATCAGCGCTGATAGAGCCTTGACCTCATCCCTGGACACGTCCGTTGAGAATCGAATACCTGGAGACGAGATGGTTAAACAGTTGAAGAACGATCAATGGATAAAATTGAAATGTGGCAAATTGCAACTAAACAAATGAAGAGCGACATCTTAGGAAACATCAAAACTGCACTCTTTCGAATGATTAACATTAACTTCGATTTTTTTGGACATGACAAACAAGACGAAGTTTATGTTATTTGCGTCTTATTAAAATAATTTATTTCTGAGATCATACATAAATGAGAGCTTTTTAAACTGAAACTTTCTCTGTACTTCACTAATTCAATCCATACATATATAAACGTTTAGTAAAATACACGAAAACTAATTAATCTAGTTCGTTAGTTATTAAATATGTATTAAGTACGTACGAGTAAAAGGAGTCATTGAAGTGTATATGTATAGGTATTGATAAATTGACCCCCGGTGAGATAATTCCAGTACACAATTAATTATGCCAGCCTCTACAAGCCTTATTTCATGATTTTAACGAAGACTTATCATTTAATTACTAACATTATTTAATAAAATGTTTGTATTCATAATAAATACGAGTTAAGTCTTTTATAATCGAGTTTCGCGTATAATAACATGATGATGAAATTGTCAAAAATACAATTCATTAAAATTTTAAGTGGTTCATTATGAAAACTTTTAGCTTCGTTAAACCACCAGTAGCTATTACCACTATTACAAACACCACGATATTACGTAACGACTTTATAACAGCTTTATTTTGCAGTATCTGTGACAGCCAAGTTTCGAATTATTTAATAAAATTAAACGGCGGTTTGTGGTTTACCTATTGGTTACAATTCCTCAAACAATAAATGAACAACACCCCTTTTGTTGTTTGTTAGGCCCGGAAAAAACTTTATCGGTGACCCGTAACAGGTGGGTACTCCCTGTTCGTAATATTCATATCAAAACATAAGAGCAATCTATTAATAGACTAGATGCGTGGACATCAATGTCTAGTCTAGTGTCGTTGACGTGCGAATTTTGAAAATGAATGTAGTGAATGTGTTACGGATATATGGACAGTTAGCGTTCGGCTACTCCATTCGGCACTCAAAAATATCTGTATTCAAGGTTGTTTCATATGAGTAGTATGTATATGTGCACATTTGTGAAATCTGTCTCATAAATATTGACTGACTTGACTTTATGCAGAAATAATTCTCGACAGCCGAGCTCTATTCTGAAAATAGCTAGCACTCGGGAGCTTGATTTGATGTATCCGAAGAAAGAAGTATTGAGAATTTGTAACAAATATTTTATTTAATGATTTGCAATCAAACAGTGAAAAGGATGTTGACGATAAAAACAGCAAACTTGTTGTTTATCGAAATGTTTATCAATCAAATTGTCACCGTTGTATCAAGCATGTGCATGATGTCATTTGATTAAGCAGATGGAGCAACGTGACCGGTCGGATTATTAACGAGATATCTGCGCGTTTATCGAATTTGTGTGATAAAGTAAACTTTTTGGAGCAAAATGTTATATGTTGCGTAATACGGTAGGTACCATAAAATTTTATTTCTTGTTGTTATAAGGTATCTTTATCATCTGAGAAGGTATATATGCATAGTTACAAGGTGAAAAATATTTTAAAAATAAAAAATCGTTACGTAATTATGTCGTCACAGCCACGCCTCCCGTTGACAATGCCAGCGCGGCGGTGTGCGAACTTTTATCTTGTATGTTGGAACTACGAGTAGTCACATAACGCCAAGTGGGCAGGCACGTACTATGCATGATTGATTAGCGTTTTTATTTTTAGGCAACTGTCTCTAAGTCGTGAAAGGGTGTGTCAAGTGTGAAAGATGCCGTGCTATACGTGATGTGACGTTTTGCGTCCATATTTTGGATCAAATTTGAGCCTGCAGAACAGTCAGTAACTGCAGTAGGAAAAAACATTTCTTAGTTTAAATTCGTATTGGTTAATATACCATCTATACATCTCATATTATTTAAGCGGAGTGAACATACGCAACTGAAAAGTTACACTCAAGGTATCGCGATGTTTCTTGGAAGTTAGCTCCTTAGAGCTTCAGAAACATGAATCCAAGTTTCTAGTTACCTTAATAACATCAAACTAATTACAATTCTCAACATCTTATAATCACGGTCGGGCACAAAATACCTACACAGCTACTGAGCAAATGTTCTTTGGAAAAGGATGGGGTCGATTTCCGAATCTCTTCTGAAAATCTAATAAACTAACAAATATCGTAAACTTTTGCAATTGTTTGATATAGATTATTGTGAAGAATGTAAGTTTTTAGAATAAACTCATTCTGTTACCATTCGGATTCTAACAAACCAGTGTTGCAGAAATAAGAAAACAGAAACCAATCTGCTTTTTATTTGAAAGAAAGAAAGAAAACACATTTATTCGACCGAGAAATAAAAAAAAAACATTTAAAAACATGCAGAACTGGGTAGACTACTCGAGTCGAAAGATTTGCAAACAATGCAATATTTCAGTGCAGTGCAGCGCGTCTAAATTAATTCGTTGAAATGCTACGAACTAACGATGCGACTACGAAAAAGCTTCGCTCGTAGCGGAAACGGAAGTCCTATAAAGAAAAAACCTAATTCATTAAACTTCGCTTACGGATCACTTTCTGTGTTTTTTAAAGTTTGTTGTGTTGCATTATTTGTATACGAATTGTCAAGCTAAAACATTGAGGTGAGGAGGTATTGTCGGAGTTGATTTCGTTCATAAAATTAAGGAACTATTTCTAGTTTAATTTACTTGAAGCTTATCTTAATTATGTAGAAGTTTTATTTTAAAATAATAACTACAATAATTTGAGGTTATGTAAAATTAAAGATAGATGGTGATCTTATTCTGTTCTTGAACCCTGTGATACCGTATGTATGATTTGGATTGCACGGATTGCATAAAATAGGTGAACCTGTATCATGCGGAATAAATTACCAATATAGACGGCGATCGACCGAGAAGCCAAAATCATCGGATCGTCTGTGGTTTAATTTAGTAAGCAAAACATACAGGTTATAAGATTCAAGGTTAATCAGATACTTGTTTCACATTCATTCTTATTTTAACAACTCATACTATTATTTTGGAAATATTTTGTTTATTTTCAACATAAGTACACGTCTCTTTTGTTTCTACTAACTTACTACACATTGCGAATTTTATTCATTTGCATCTTGTTTCATTCCTACATAACCTCACTTTATAACGTTCGGTGGACACTTACAACTTTTAGGCTTATTTTTTTTTAATTATCTTGTGGGTAATACGATTAAGTTAAGAGTTAAACATGAATACAAGTATTTTTATCCCTTTTAGTCAAAAAAGTAGACAAAGTAATAAGATTAAGCTTTTCAAGTAACACAAACCACGTACGTAAGATTTTATTGAGCATTCTGATATGTAAGGTTTTGATTTTAAACGTTCTAAAGCTCAGTCGTGCATTGAAACGTTGTTAGTTACACCCATAAACTAAATTTGAGAAAATTCAATTTTCGCTGGGTGCTACGTAACAATACGGTCGGTAACATCACGTGTCTCGCGGGCTATAAATAAAATATTCTATTAACAATTTTGTATTAGCTTTGCAGGAACCGACATGAGTAATGTGACTGGGTCCAACCCGGAAAAGAATAATAATAATAAAGCTCACCTCCTTTAGTAGGTGTCCTGTGCGAGGAATGCTGCGCCCTGTATCCGAGGATCATTTCGTAGTCGCCGGAATCACGCCTCAGGGGGAATTGGATTTCGATAATATGGTCACAGGGCTGCATCATGTTCAGAATACCGGCGACCTTCTTCTTTTTCTCTTCAATGGAAACCCTGGACTTCATGTCTTCTACCAGTTTGTCTTCGATCACTTGACATGCCCGGTGGAAGAAGTATTCCACCATGTCGAAGAATCTCGGGTTCGCACTGCTAGGGATATCCTTGAGCCTGTCTGGAATCTCATGGCTTGCGTATGTGCGGCAACAAACGTTGACAGCGGCAGGCGTGATCCTGAGCATATTATTGACGGCTTCATTTTGGATTGTGTTCTTCAACGGAACTACTGACTTGGCGATATTCTTTAGGTGCAACATGTTGGTTGCTTTGTTAAGTACTCTAGTCGGGTAAGGTATCGGGTCGCCCTACACTAAAGTTAAAATACACAAAATATGAAGTGTAATATGATAGATTGCAGTGACGACCCGCCCCGACTAACTCCGTCTCACTGAATGAAGGGGCAGATGGCAAAAAATAAAAAGGCCGCAGCTCGTGAATTCGTGATGCGGATTTGCTGTCTCGCTCGTAGCAGGTATGGGGGACGAGGATCGATGATACGCGTGAAGTTAGACATCCATCGGCAGGCCGATAAGCTTTGCCGATTTTACATTTTGTTTCTTTTGCTGATCGCTGTGAACAGAAAAATCCTGTTGATAATTGAACATTCCTGTGTATGTGTAAAATGAAGGTGAGCTTTAGATAACTTTATCCGCATCTACGAGATTGCGATGTTTCATAAATACGTTGGCACAACGCATTAATAATAGAGGTTAGGAAAATGTGAAGCATGAATACATAAGTGTAGCATATGGTATGGAAGAAACGGAAATAACAATAACACATTACGGTAGTACAGACAGACTTGAATAAACAAAATTTATGTCAAGTGTTTTTTCATATCCACATGGTTTACGTTAATTAAAACAAACAATTATGTAATGAACGACGAGAATCAATAAAATAACAACAGTTGATGTAACGTGCTCATATAAAGAGTAATAAATACTCTAATGTACAGTCTTTCATAGAGTGTGCCTTTTCTTTGTGAGATAGTATGGATTTATTTGAGTCATATGGATGGACTTCACATTTTCTGATGTTGGTAATAGGTACATCAAGTACAGTCGGCACCAAAAACTATAAGCGCCTGCCAGAATCAACCATAGACTAAGATAGACAAAACTGGAACTTATACACTGCTGTTTTCGCCGGTAACTGTACCGAGTATTTACGTCTCGTTCCTACTTCAGACGTAACTTTGTGTCTATGTTTACGTTAGGTACTATCTACTGTCAGACAGAAGTAGTTGGTAGAGGGAGTCGTTTGTGTGTGTATTGCAGTAAACTGAATAAAAGCTCAATATTTGTTATCTAAAATTAGACGTATCTCATGTACTACGTCATTCACTAAGTTCGTGTCGAGTGTGGCATAAACCCTTTATTTGTGAAGTATGTCAGTGATATAAATATTTATTATATTTTGTTAAGAGAATAGAGCATAACATTAAAGACACTGAATTTCAGAATGACGGGCTTCGAAGATGCTTCTCCAGCGATTGATATACTGCCAGATGAAATTATGATATACATACTTAAATATTTACCTTTGGAGTCCATACTAGCCTGTGAGAGTGTGTGTCGGCGTTGGATGAAACTGGCGCGAGATGCGAGTGTGTGGAGACCTATTCAAATCGTTTATTCGGGAAAGCCGGGACAAAGCGAAGTAAGCGAGAAAAATTTGGAAATAATCAAGACGCATAGTGAACGCATATACCATTTAAAGATACAGTATGTCTATAGTTACCCATTCATAAAATCGATCATAGAAAAATGTGATAATTTGCTATCATTAGAAATAGTAATGTGTCGAATCAGTAAAGAGTTTGACGACGACGTCAAAAAATGGCCTCAACTAAGGAAACTCAACATGAAAAACTCGTTGCTTCTTTTGAGCAATGCTGACTTGCCGATGCAGTACGATCAATTCAAAGATCTCAGCTATTTATCACTGTCCGATTTCGGGCTCACTTACGAAAACTGTAATAGTTTGCTCAATTGTAATTATCTTAGTCACATTTTAATAGAAAAAATTAGGAATCTTGACACAGATTTTATAACAAAGCTGATTGTTTCTAAACAAAAGATTTTGGTGACATTACACATTTACGGTGGAGATGCGGTGGACGATACGTGTTTGTGCTTGCTGTCACAATGCCCATTGTTGAAAGACTTGGCGATCATACGGTGCGAGAACCTCACGGACGTCGGATTAGTCACCCTGGCTAAGTTAAAGAGAATACAACATTTACAAATTTGGAACAACGTGCAATTCAGTGAACAGAACTTATTGAAAACACTGAGCAGTGACAATTTGGTGAAACTAGAGAGTTTGAGCCTCTCTAGGATAGGAAATGTTTCGCCAGTCATAGTCGACTTAATTTCTGAATATTACAAAAACCTCAAATTTTTAGCGGTATACCAGTGTCCAAGAATTATAAACACAGATTATGAAAAGCAATTGAAATCTAAGTTCAGGAATATCGATGTAGTGTTGTACTAAGTTGTAGAAGTGATGTCTGTCTGTGATATTATTGGGTAGTTTGATAAACATGATAATCCTATTCTGCATAAATAAACTAAAATGAAACTGAACAAATAATCATATAGGTTCCATGGAGGGCGTGGAGTAGTAATTGGTGAAATGTGTTTTTTTAATAGTGAATGTTTGTATTTTTTTATTTTTTTTATTTAATGTCACGATTTCAAAACCGTAATACCAACAAGTTCTAGTTATCAATTTCTTCTCCATGCTGTATTATAAAAATGTTTCTATGCCTTTCACTAATGTTAGAAAAAGTTGTAACATACAAATAAAAACAACGTCAAAGCAAAAAATAAACAAACAAACAGGTAATTAATGTTAATAATGAGATCGATTAGTTATGTGATGTGATGTCAAATGATCTTCGAGCATAAAATAAAAAGATTATGACAGAAAAGTCTGGTTTTATTTAAAATATTTTATAAGATATTTAAATCAATGTTTTCAAATTAAATACGACCATGTTCTGCGCTCGTAAACAGTAACTAATCGAACACTTACAAATTATTTTGATGAAATGTAAATTGAAATACATACACATATTATATGGCAGTCCTAAAAGGTACATGATTGTGAAATAACTAATTTTACTATCCTGTTGTCGCAATAAACTATCTAAGTCAGGACCAGGTCACAATTTATTCTTGGTTTATTCTTTTCTAAAATATAGGTACATTCACATGTTTAGTTTCGCTCGTCCTTAGACATGAAGTACTCACACAAAATATTATAATCTAAATTAAATATTCTCTAACAAAAAGTTCATTCCTTCAACAAAACCGATGGTTACACACAGCACTTTGTTAAGTATAAAACATACTAGTTTACATCACAAATCACTCAGTTACATTCAAACAATATATCACAGCATCCCGAATTTTACTCTGGTTCAGTGGGCCTACTACGAAAAACACAATTTAACAGTCGTTTCATGTACATAGTTACTTCCAACATGTAGATACTTCCAAACAAATTGTAACATCATGACTACCTAAGTTGTTAACAATGCAGATTTTTAAATTGATACATTTCATTTTTCGTAGGAGGCCTCCAGAAACAATGGATAGTAAATTGACAATCGAACCGTTTTATCCATTCTGTCAGATAATTTAATAACTGTCAATATTCGTTATCGAACGGTTTCGAATAAGGGGCCTAGTGTAAATTTTATTTAAACTTACATAGAGTGCTTTGCTACACTTTTATAATAAGACGCATTTTATTACAAACAATTTATATTTATGGAATAAAATAACACAAAGTATTATTTACAATTAACACGACAACACGTCTGCCTGTTATTAATTTATTTTTATATTAGTTAAATATAGTACACACAGGCCTACTTTAAAGACATTCTTATAGGTAAATATGCCAGCCTAAAACAGGATTCGGTCAGAACATTCTATAACTAAACGACATAAACATATTCTTCTTTAATGATTTTCGATAGTCACATCTAGTAAAACTTCTACATTAAAAAACTGCTAAGATTTGCAGTTAGCGATATTTAATTGAGGTGAGCAAAGCTACGTTGCTTATTTCTAGTTAAGTCGACTGGTGGTATATTCGAATGGCCACCGGTTTTATAAAAATGCGTTTAGGCTATTTACACTCTTATAAATGGTGTAAAAGTGGACCTTAAACTTTAAACACCCATTTCTAATTTGTTCTATTTTACACTTCCATTTTAAAATTACACTGTCTATTTTTGGTCTAAAACAGGAACAAACGATCTACAAATATATCGACAGTGTTTACATACAAACAGATATAGTAATAGACTCGCCCAAATACTGAAAAGCCACACTCGAAGATAAGGGCCGTGCGTCGTCGTAGGCAAACGCTACAGCAAGCCTACAGGTGGACCGCGAAATTGAGACCTCGCCTGCGGGGCACAGGGGCGCGGGGGGAGGCGGGGTGCCTCAGGGGTGCGGGCGGGTGTATCATCGCCACGCGCACCCCTCGCGCTCCCCGCTGTCGTCTCCCCCCGCACCTCTGTGCCCCGTAGGCCAAGTCTTAATGAAGCGGTTTACCTATAGCTTACCCTTTTTACTCAAAACCCATAGTCCAACTAGGTTATTTATACTAGTAGCAATCGCAATAAGTAAAAATTATAGTTGTCTCAATGTTTGAAGATGACAAGGCCTTATCTTTGGGTATTGCTTTACTTCTAGGTTGTAAGATTACCTATATATTTACAAGGTTCAAGGTGAAACAACTACATGCTTTCTCTATCAAATACACGTGGATACGATCCCAATTGATTTCAATTCGGAACAATCAATGCACTGTTGACAATTTGGCAACATAAATAGGTCAAGAAAAATAACACGTGCCCCGAATTCTTCCATACATTCATGTCTATAAAACAAGTGAAACATTTGGCAAGTATTTACAATAATCAACGCACTGCAAATACGTAGTAACTACGCAGTGTTGTGTTTGTGGTCCGCGTGTGGCTTTATGAAAGTGAAATTGGTATTAAAAATAAAACTTGCACTTTGTAACGTTTATGTAACTATATACATAAATATAACAGATGGTTTTATTTACTACATCGCATGTTTGAGATCATGAAAGCGTACGAATACGTTTCAGTGCAAGTGTTATGTAGGAATTATATCAAAACGGATAAACAGAAGCTATAAATACAGCGTATTGGTTTAACAAGGGCCGTATTCAGAAGTGTATTTGTGTTAATTCAAAATATACAATACTACATACCTCGGAATTACTGTCAATATAATACAACAGTTAATAGGCTTAACTTACGCATCAGTCGTTTCGTTATTAATTTTCGAGATAGGATTCGAGATGCCTGGTGAAGTTTATCATGTATAATTCGAAGTTTATAGTCATCGCCTTCTTGCCATAGTTAGGAAATAAATTAAAATTATCTTCTGAATACGGCAGTAAATATCGCGATTTATTTTAAACGCCAGCGGCCGCCACGGAGGACGTCTGGCTCGTTATTGCCTTTTATTGTTGACCAGACAAAAATTACACTTATCTTCTGAATACGGCCCTAAAACACGGGTTCACAAAACCAAAACATAATTACAATGTTCAAGCAAAATCACGTTAAAGATATCACTGAATCTGTCTTAGTTTATCATCGCTTGCTTCCGCGCTACAAAGCTATCGCCTTTTGATAGAGGGCGCCTTCTTAGGTTTGAAGGAGGCGGTGATGACTGTAGGCGGCCGCCACGGAGGACGTCGGGCGCCGGGCACGATAGTTATCGCCTTTAATTTTCGACCAGACAAAAAATTACACTTATCTTCTGAATACGGCCCAAAAACACGGGCTCACAAAATCAAAACATGAGTAGAAATTAAAATGACCAAGCAAAATCACGTAAAAGATATCACTGAATCTGTCTACGCTTGCTGCCGCGCCACAACGCGATGGTTTTCTGGTACAGTGCCGCTTTCTTAGGTTTGAAGGTGGACGCCACGGAGCACGTCGGGCGCCGGGCTCGCTAGTAATCGCCTATCATTTTCGACC
>CAUZXH010000138.1:0-12002 GCA_963584085.1 Pyrausta aurata
TGTACATGTTATCATCAAGGATAGTATTTGAGTATGATAAACTATCTAGGCTTCTAAGCATGTATGCAAAAGGAAAATATGTTTATTCTTAGAATATTACACAGTAATAGCTATTGTTATTATATTATTGTATTGTGCCCAGTTCCAGTACAATACTAATTTAACATGGGCACAACACAACGCAGCTGAATGTTACTTACAGCTCTTTTTGCACTTTTACATTGCAATGGTTTGAAGTCGGTAACAGTCACCCGTTTGTACAAATTTGAATTAAGTTTATGTATAGCTGGTCTGTGGAACGTGGACCTTGACCAAAATAGGGAAAGATAGGGAAAGACTGGTGGAGGCTTTGCGATATAGTGCTGGGGGAAGGTTCGAGCCAGTCGAAGGACGAAACAATGAAAAAATCTTTATTATGGTAAAAGAAAAGAGAAAACGAATGCAAATAATTGAAAGTACCAACTGGTTATCGTAAGAATAGGCCTGCCACTTTCATTGCGTGAAAAAGTGTGCAAAAATGAACTGTTTTGGACACAAAAAGGACGGCCGAGTGTGGGTGACCGGGCAAGCGGGAGGAAATTGACAGGTTATGATTACCTTTTTAGGTGCCGTAAAAAACGTAATTTTCTAAAATAAATAACTTTAAAACAAGTTATACGGTGAAATGTCATCTTCAAACGTAATATTTCAATAACTTTCTACCAACTTAAAAAATGGAGGTATTCAATTGGACCTGTATGTATGTGCTATCGTTTGTACATAGTACCTATAGCATTTCTCGTTTCCTCACCCTGGACGTGACTTCCAACACCGGCTCTCCTTACAAGCCACACATAGCGATAGCCTACGTCCAGCCTGTGGCTCTCCTGTTGTGACCATAGACATCTAGACTTGTAGAGACTTTATGTCACTGACGTAGCAACCTATGTTGCTTGTCCCGAGATGGTGTGTATCTACTTATGTATCGATACCACAAACAAACACTACATCCCCTTCTTATTAAAATGATTTTTGCTTGGATGAAATAACCACTGTATATGAAACGCACGAGCAAATGTATGAAAACACAATCACACAGGGCACAAGCGAAATTGTCCGTCATTGCGCGTCCAGTGGTTTATTCGTCCAAGGTTTTTTGCTTTTTAATTAATTTGCAATACTAATATACACTGGACATCAAATTTCAAACGCGATAAATGTACCTCTTGACTTCATTGTAGCAAGTCCAATATTTCAACACTACCGATGCCATGGCCTATAATCTATAACGATCTGGCTCAATAGATGCTACACGATCCGGATTTTTTTTCATCATTTCACAACATCACACACCAATGATATTAGTTAGGTATTTTTATAAGTGTTTATTCTAATTCGTTTTATTATTTGACGCTTACATTACTTCGTGGTTTATGTGTTTATGTCATCTATCAAATCGAGCGAGATTCACAATTATAGATAGTGCCATCCACGAAGGCGCGCCCCTCCACTCGTCCAAATCGTTTATAGTACATGTGTGCAAGCTTTTTCCAACGTTTGAATTGAATTTGGAACATCATAATGACTTTTGAATGACAAGCACACTACAAAAAATACACTTAAAGGGAAAGATACTCTACTTAGATATAGTTTCAAGTAGGTATGGTTAGCTACTAGATGAGTAATATTTTTTTTTTAAATTGCACCAGTAACATTTTTAGTATTGAAGTAAATAAAACATGTAAGAACGTTTTATATAACATTTAAAATGTTTAAAAAAAAATTCATTATAAGAGAACTGTCGGTCCACCGGGACTTCATACGCGTAAATTGTTTTTTCTTCGTACACGTAGGTCCTAGTGTGATGTTTTATAGCCTTCCCCGATAAAGTACATCCCGGTAATATTATAAGTACCACATGGTTTTTTTTTTAATTTAATATTTTTTATGGCGTTTAAGTTACCATTATAATTCTTTAAGTAAATTTAATAATGATAGTAGATTAGACCAGGTTTATTTTTTAGTACAACACACTGGGTTTTACTTGACATTTTAAAAATAATTTAAGTAGAGCCACTTTCGTGAAGAGACTGAAGTTTTGAATGACGGCCGGCTCGCAACTGACGCGCGTGTCATCCCCCGCACCCCGCGCCTTCATCAATCAAAAAAAGATTGGGGCGCGCCTTCGTGGATGGCACTATCTATATTTGTTAGACTTTGTAGGCGTCACATTTATTATTTTTTATCCTTATTAATTTTCGAAGTCAATGTCTTAGGAATGACATACATCTAATATGGGTGGGATGTATATATATACAACAAAATATATAGTTTTATAATTATATATTTAGGATAGTAATTGGCTGTCTATGGTTACTTAGTTTATATAATATAGTTAATTACCTACTACGATTGTATACTAACCAATAAGATTGTGATAAGATTATGATTATAAAGTAAGACGAGAACTACTGCCGACAAACTGTTATGCAGTTTGGCAGATGTAAATAATCGCAAACTCTGTAATTACTATGGAAATAAATAAATTAAAAAAAAAAAAAAAAAAAAAACATATACTTAATTAATATGTCACATGTTTTATTGTGATCCCCACATGTTATATTCTCGTTCATCCCTCTCAATCATTGTTTCTGGACTTATTTTGCTAAAGCTTATAACACTACACTGGCCCATCTTCTCTTCCTTTTTAATAAGTTGATTTTTTTATCCTTTTCTAGATGATCCTACTAGAACTGCTATTACAGTCCTAGCTAATAGCTGTACTCCCTACAATGAGCATGGCATAGCATGGATATGGTTTACAATACCTACATTGATTTTATGGAACCTCAAAGTCACTGCTTTACGCTCATATTTAAAGTATCTCAAATTCAAATTTAACTAATTCTTTTTATTTTATGATTGTATGGAACTGTATTATAATAACCACTGAATAGATAAATAAGGTTAGAAACGTTCTGACAGTTCTTTTGTATGAGAACCTGTGTCGCCGGTGGGCGGTACGGCGTTGTTGCTGCAGTGCCAAAAGCACCAATCAATGAATCAACGCATCAATATCACAAACCAATCACACTTTCCGCTGGGAGCTCTGTAATTGGTGTGATTAGTACGTAAAACCAACTACCAATCACAGAGCTGCTAGCAGTGGAACCATCAATCATCATTCCGCTACGTTCATTCTTTAATGTCAAAATACTACGTTGTGGTAAAAGTCGATATTTTAGGTCGATCGATATCGATAACTTCAATTTTACCGGTGTAATGTATTTTTTCAATATGAATTGAAAAAAAAAAGATTTTTGTTTTGCGTATTTGTATAATTTTACGGCACATTTGATCGCATCAAAGGGTTGTACAATTACCTTCCGATAGAAAACAATAAGATAAAAAATTGTATTGCTATATTTTACTTGAAATAGAGAAATTGGTTGCAAGCGGTCTACTGTGTCCAATGCAATCCTGCAATCTTCAGAAGGTCATATTGCCGGTGGACATCCACGCTCTGATGTTGTCGAAGGGTGTTCAATGTGAAACTTTTCTGCAAACTTTTGGTGGGAACGGCCTTTCGGTGTTGTTGATTATGATAGGGTAGATATCTACATGGCACAATAGCAATAGCCTACTCTTTCTAGCAACCGAAAGAATTACATATAATTGACAATAGGCGTAGAAAGTATTTCCATATTGTTGTTTAATAAAAATATAATATCCCCGTATAAGTTTGAAAAACTTTATTTTATTAATAGCAAACAAGAAATAATAAAAATAAGACATGCAACATAAAAAATAAGAAAAAAAAATCAGACACGATTTAAGTCAGGTCTGTGTCAAAGGACGTAAAATACATATAACATTTATCTATAATATATAAATATACTAATTAAAAAGCTGGATATTTTTGTTTGTTTGTTTGAACGCGCTAATATCTGAAACTATTCGACTGGTTATAAAATATGTCAGATACATTTTTAGATAGCATATTTATAGGGGAAGACTATAGAAGTAGTAATGCGTATGGGCTTATAAAAAATTCTACGATTTATTGGAACGGTAAAACTTAGACGAGCGAACGAAGTCGCGGGAGGGCGCTAGTTTGTTATAAATAAATACTAAACAATATTTATTTTAACTAATTAATCATGTTTTAATCTCCTAAAACATCAGTAGGGAAATTACCATTTATCGATATTTTTACTGTGCCGTGAGCTACATCCCTATCGTTGTGTAGGCAAGCGAACCAAGCAAATTGGATGCGATACATTGCGTGCTAAGGTAGCAATTTTGTTAGTAATGTGCGTACACAGTCATCAATGAGTATTTTTTTAATACTTGGTGCAACAAAATCGCTGTTCTTGCAGAATATTACTGCAACGCTCTTGTCACGCGACTGAAGTACTGCTCATGCATATGCTCACAACTAGCTCACCTCTGCTGCACTGACCAGGGCATTTCTAACCTTATTTATCTATTCAGTGATAATAACTTACAAATTGCATAACTGAGGTTAAGTTTTTTTTCTGAATCTTGATAATAGTTGCTGTTAGTAGCCTAATTCAGAAAGCCACCCTTGCTTTCTATTTCTTTTCAAAACATCAAAATGTTATGAATTATTATTTTTGTTATTACTGACTTTTATCATCATTAACTAGACCGTAAGTGTTTCTAACTAGGTACCGGACTACCAGTCGACATATACTATAGAAATAATCAGTCCCGCTTTGATGATGATGGCCCCGCTTTCAAAACTGCTTCATTGCATTTTAAAACTAAGGGACCCTGAGCTCCAATCTTACGAATCTCCTACGAATCTTAAGTCTTTGAAATGACTCCTATGTAATGTATACTTATCGCCTACATCTGTTTTTCATGATACTTTTTTCGTCTACCGTTTATCATTCCTGGATTCCGTCACCAAATTCCTTTCTAGCCATTTTTCTCTTGCTTCTGTCTATATCTTTTAATTTTCTTTTATGTATTTGAGACATCGAAGTCATAGAGAATGATAAAACAAATGAAAAGTAAGAGGAGCATACTAATTTAATAGTATGATTTTGATCAACTTTATACCTATAAAGTTATGTAATCTTTATGTTATGATATTCCTTTCAAGATATATGATGTTTGTACTAAAACGCGATAGCTTAAAGGTGCATCATTCCATCGTAGAATTTATCCATCCTTTTCTAAAGAACTTACAAAAACCCAGTATTCTGTTTACGAAGAATACAAGAAAATGTTGTACCTCGTGTGTTCATAAGTTTTGAGACGAAGAAAAAGAGGCATAACTTTTTAAATAATTAACTTATATTTCTAAAATTTTAAGTGAACACTAAGTAGATAATAATCAACAATAAAATATATCTTTTATTCAAAATGTCCACCCTTGTTTTTAATACAGGCCCTTAGACGATTTGGCCAATCATCAATGGCGGCACGAATCTTTTCTAGCGGGATTCGCTTTGCTTCTCGAACAAGAGCTCGCTTCAGTGACTCCAAGTTTGGGTGGGACTTCCGGCAGGCCCTGAGCTCTAACTCAGTCCATAGAGAATAATCCAGCGGGTTGAGGTCGGGGCTGGAGGAGGGCCATTCGTTCGCCGCGATGAAGGCCGGCACATTTTCCCTCAACCAAGCTTGGGTGGTTTTTGCTTTATGGGATGGTGCTGAGTCTTGCTGGAAAACCTAAGATTTGTTGTAAAATAAAGTATGAGATAGGGGTTTCACAACAGGCTCTAAGATGTCACTTTGATAATTCTTGGCTTTCACCTGGACGCCTTGTTGACACAAATGGAGCGGAGTGACACCTTCCTACGAAACTCCCCACCATACCATCACACTTGCCGGATGATGAGTACGCGAGACATTCCGTGCTGAAGCTGGGACATCCTTGCTACTTTTGGCATAGACTTTATTGTTTTGTCGGTTGAACTTTTCTTCGACAGTAAAAAAATTATCATCGGTGAACAGTGTCTTCCTCGCATCGTGCCTCCTAAGCAGTAATGGACAACGTTCGCGTCGCAATTTACGAAGCCGATCGTTTAAAAAGTGAACTTTTCTACGGCTATACGCCTTTACCTTAAGATCATATTTCAGTATTCTGTTGACTGAAACGCGCGAAATATTAGTCTGCAGAGCAATTTTTTTCTGAGTGCGACATGGATTTCGGTGAAGTCGCTCTCGGATGATTTTGATGTTCGCAGGCGTCCTTACAGAGCGTGGCCGACCACTCCTTTGGCGATCTTGCAAGGAACTTGTCTCCTTGTATCGTTTGATAGTGTAATACACGAAGTTACGGCTTACGCCAAAAGTTTTCACCTCACGGAAAATCTCCATTGGTTTTTTTCCCGCCTTAATTGCGATATCACGGTCGCACGCAATTCTTTAGTCCCCTCCATCACGATAAAATTGACAGAAATAAATTTGAAAGTCAAAGGTATTAAAAGTAAACATTCCAAATTCAAAATTGGAAAAAGAATTAAATAGCAGCCAGTAATATTTAATTTATTTTTTTAACTACAAAGTTTGTCTCAAAACTTATGAACACACGAGGTATAGACAACTCATACCTTTGCTTATGAACTTGCGGGAAACACTAGTAAACAGTAAATCTCATTTTTCTCATCTACCACCCATGCCTATACCTTGTGTGATCTAATTTTCATTTCTTGAACTCAAACTTTATCGAAATATTTTTTTAGTAATTTATAACCCCCACAATTTTATAACGTTTCACTATGTGTTGAGTGATCTTGTGTAGGGCTGCTATGCAAAATGGTACTATTATAACAACACACGCTTCCATTTAAAATTTTAAAACTTGTTTTAATAAATTCACCTTACTACTTCTTAACCAGTTTTAACTTGTGTCGTGTTTTGGGATCATATACTGTTCCTAAATAATTTTGTTCTCAAGAGCACGCGACTTCTTATAAAATGGATGTCTACTATTAGTGAATGAATGTTTTCTACCAATTTATTGGAAATCGTCGCACAATTGAATGAATGTCTACTTTAAATTCAATGTTTGTTTACATTCAATTTAATGCATGCTACTTCCAATTTAATGGATCTCTACTTCTTATTTAATGGATATCTACGAGGTGTGGTCCAAAAGTTTCTGGCTAGAAAAAAATGGCGGCTTAAAATAAAATAAAAAATATGTCATCGCGATTGTCATTTATTCCGCTGTTTCGTGTATGATTTTGGTGTTTCTGTTGCTTGTGGTTTTGATATTACGGCGTTTAAACTATAGGAAGTTGGTAAATTTTGGATATGTTCAAATTGGAATATCGTTCCGTGATCAAATTCCTGACAAAGGAAAGAATCAGTCCAACCGATATAAAAAAAAGTTAGATGCCGTGTACGGGGATTCTTCTCCGTCGTTTTCCACCGTTAAATAATGGAGTAAGCAGATTCGTTTAGGACGGGAGTCCATTGACGACGAACCTCGCTCCGGCCGGCCTGTTCAAGTACTCACCGAGGACTGTGTCAAATTAGTGGAAGAGGAAGTTCTGAGTGATCGAAGACTTGAGACTAAAGAAATAGCGGCAAGAACCGGGCTTTCGAAAACTTCAGTACTTAGGATTCTTCATGAACATCTTCACATGAATAAAGTTAGTGCTAGGTGGGTTCTTACCCAAACTTCTTTCGAGCTTGCAGCGAACAGAGCGAAAAGCGTGTTCTCAAGAAGTTTTAGACGCGTATAGGCGTTACGGAAAAAGTTATTTGGAGTTGATTGTTACGGGAGACGAAACCATGGTTTTGTACTATGATCCCCTGTCCAAAAGGGAATCGATGGAGTGGCGTCGTCTTGGTGAATAGCCGCCTAGAAAGGCCAAGGTAACGCAATCCACCAAAACGATAATGGCAACGGTATTCTGGGATTGTTACGGAATACTGATGATTGACATAAAAGAAAGGAATACCACGGTAAATGGCAGCTACTACGCTACCCTTATTGAGCAGTTACGAGAGGCGATCAAGCAGAAGCGACGTGGAAAAATCAGTAGAGGTGTGCGGCTTCTCTACGATAATGCTCCCGTTCACACTGCTGCAATAGCCAAAGCTGCTGTAGCAAAATGTGGCTTCGAGGAAATTCGCCACCCACCTAACAGCCCTGACCTGGACCCAAGCGACTATTATTTGTTTTCAAGACTTAAGGCAGACTTAAGGGGAAGACGGTTTTCTTCGGATGATGAAGTGGCTCAAGCGGTTTTCGCCCATTTTGAGGACAAAACTTCAGAGTATTTTTTTAAGGGGATAGGAATGCTTATCAAGAGATCTGCAAAGTGCATTGAAATAGAGGGAGACTATATAGAAAAATAAAAAAGGTTTTGTAAATATATCTACTTGTTTTCATTTTAGGCCGGACACTTTTGGACCGCACCTCGTACTTCCAATTTAATGGATGCCAGGGTACTATTTTTTATAGACTATTGCACAAATTTAGTGTACAAAGGTGGACTTAATGCTTAAAGCATTCTCTGCCAGTCAAACCTTTAGGTCATTCAGAAAGACGGCAACGGGTGCAGTGAAAAAACAACTACTGAAAGTAGTAATACATATACAATATGTTAAAAAAAACCCTGTACGATCCATTAAGGTGTTATCAGGTATCGAGAAAAAGATTCCATTTGTGTAGTAATTTTTATAAAATAATTGAAAAATATTACCCCATGAAAAAAAATTACAAAAAAATCTACACTAAAAAAAACTTACATGGCAACACGAAGAGCGGAGACGGGGCGCGCGGGGGCGCGGAACTGCGCCGGCACTCGCAGGCGAATTAGAGTTCATGACCCCACCCAGATGACCGCGGCTCTTATAAGCCAGATAATAATGTGCCAATCGTTAGAAACAGAGACTTTTAGCTCTGAAAAGAGCTTTTTTGTGTGATGGTGATTCATTCAATGTCACAGCCACTTTATTCTAAAACTATTAGCATCACACAGGTGAAACTTGGTAAGTAGATGTATCTTGTTCACCGCTTTCCGATTCATGTACTTTTAAAAAGTTCAAAGTTAAAAAAAATTATATTTAAGGGGGAGCTCCCATACATGAAACTAAAACTCAAATTTTTTTTTGTTACCCAAACCTATACGTGTGGAGTGTCTTTGGATAGGTCTTTCAAAATGGCATTGAGGTTCCTTAAACCATTTTTTATAAAAGTCTAACGTTTGGGATATAGACGCTTCCAAAGTGGTAAAATGGGCGTCCCCCCCCCATCTAACTTTTGAAATAAGGAAGTGAAAATTTTGAAAAAAAATATGATGTAGATCTCAACAACAACGAGGTATGGGTGGTAATCCGCAGTGCGTCTTGATGTGCGATAGAAGAAGGGAGCTGGTGGGATGAGCTCATGGAGGTCCTTTGCACACTCCAAAGTAAAGCCTGTAGAAAACCGACAGGCAGGCAACTTTGCGACGGTGGGCCAAGCTGTGGAGCTTGGCGCTAAGTGTTAATGTTTAGTGTTTGACACAAATGTTTTCTTTTGTTTCTCTTCAAAATTCGAATCTTTTTCGTAATTTATCATGGTCAGCGCGATTTCGTGTCGATAAAAGTGCATCATAATAGAGTCCGAAAACACGACCTTTGTGCATTAGTGCATTAGAATTAGTAGTACCTTTGTGCATTAGAATTGCCATAAAATTTTTTTTTTTAAGTAATTGCTAAATAATAGCTACCATTTCAAAATTGGCATTAACTAAACAAGTTTTTAAAGTAATTGGCACTTTTCTCTTGGTACATTTTTTTACACCACAGGCTATGAAAGTGATGTTTGAATTAGATTTTACAAAAATATTGCAAAACAATGCATTTTTTGGGGGTACCCTAAAATATTATTGCCAAAAAGGCCATTGATTTACATGTCTCAATCATTTGTGAGCCTCAAAAATGTAACAGGTCTTGAAAAAGTTGTCATTTCAGGAATTGGCATGATATTTAATGAGCGAAGACGACATAAGATTGGCGAACTGGGTACCCGGTCTTTTTTAAGCGTATCAAAGGCAACTATTCGCATTGCTTAGATCGAAAGACTGTCGATATTTTCCAATCTCAAATGTTTTTATATCTGTTGGAGGTAATAAATAAATCCTAAAAGTTAAATTCAATACAATCGTAAACACGAAACGCAATTACAATGCAAAAACAAAACGCTATTTAATCATAGTTTTTATACAGTGCGACATGGATCTTCTGGCCAACGGTGACAGTCGGAACTAACGCTATCAAATTAAAAAAATCCGACTGCCAGATCGAGTGTAGCGAAATCTCCCCAATCTTACAAGAGATTTTCCATTTTTTTATTTTCGTGCGTGTTCTGTGTAAACTATTAATATGATTGTTTTTAAATACCGTAGAGCTAAACTCCTTCAATAAAGTTTTAATTTTCAATGGTTTTTATTGTTACTACAATTGTTTTGCGTCTAAAATAGGTGGAACATATATGCTATTCCTGAAATGCCTCCCATTATCGTTATTATTGGTCCCATTTGTCTTGTTGATTGAGAAAACAACATAAAGATAATAAAATAATAAATAAAAATACCCTAATAAATAATAGACTCCCTGAGTCAAGGGAGATTTTCTTGCTCTGGCTGGCTGGCTGGTTGGTAAATAACACTGAATAGATAAATAAGGTTAGAAATGCCCCGGTCAGTGCAGCAGAGGTGAGCTTGTTGTGAGCATATGCACGAGCAGTACTTCATTCGCGTGACAAGAGCGTTGCACTAATATTCTGCAAGAACAGCGATTTTGTTGCACCAAGTATTTAAAAAAATACTCATTGATGACTGTGCACGCACATTACTAACAAAATTGCTACCTTAGCACGCAATGTATCGCATCCAATTTGCTTGGTTCGCTTGCGTACACAACGATAGGGATGTAGCTCACGGCACAGTAAAAATATCGATAAATGGTAATTTCCCTACTGATGTTTTAGGAGATTAAAACATGATTAATTAGTTAAAATAAATATTGTTTAGTATTTATTTAACAAACTAGCGCCCTCCCGCGACTTCGTTCGCGCGTCTAAGTTTTACCGTTCCCATAAATCGTAGAATTTTTTATAAGCCTATACGCATTACTACTTCTTTAGTCTTCCCCTATAGATATGTTATCTAAAAATGTATCTGACATATTTTATAACCAGACGAATAGAATAGTTTCTGATATTAGCGCGTCTAAACAAACAAACAAAAACATCCAGATTTTTAATTAGTATATTTATACAGGGTGTTTCATGTAACGTGTCAAGCCGATGCGTGGTAATAGGTGAGTACCATACCTATCCATTTCACCCCCATGTATGTTAGACAAATATTTATAGTTTAGGAGTTATAATTTTTTTTCGATATTTTTCATGATGCACCTAGACGATATCTTTAAAAAATTATAACTTTTTTTTGGGTCCACTTTTCTCAGATATTTTGATCTCAATAGAATGCCCATTATTTGCAATATTATGAGTAAAATAATCGCCATCCTAACTTAGACACAAGATACAAAATTATTGATCGATACTAAAAAATATTGCATTAAGCAGAACCGAATAGAATTTTCAACATACATTTAAAAATATAAAAAAGGTTTTCCATAGTTTCTGATTAATTTTAAAAACTGCTTGACTTCATAAACTTTCATTACAATACAAAAAACGATCTACTTAATGGGTAATTTTTAGCTTAAATCGCCCGTTGAATGTGGCATATCGGAAATATCTTGATTTTCATATTTTTTATTTTTATTGTTACCTTTGCATATTTTTATCAAGTCTGATATTTAGTGTCCCTCTATGTTTAAATAGAGCTCATTTGATAACAAGTACATACATTATGTACCTACTACTAACTTTAACCACGACCATATGAGTTAATGAGGGATCCAAAATTTTACTTACATTGCACTCAAATTCCGTACTTTATTAACAACAAATAAACAAGAAACAAACTAAGACATGCATCGTAAAAATAATCTACAACCAATCGATGGGATAGCTATAC
>CAUZXH010000139.1:0-17405 GCA_963584085.1 Pyrausta aurata
TACTGGTTCGAATTGAAACATTCTTTTTGTGTTGGATAGTCCAGCTATCGAGGAAAGCTATAGGCTATATAACATCACGCTACGACCAATAGGAGCAAAGATATAGTGGTAAATGTGTAAAAACGGGAGAAAGAAATCACTATTCCACGCGGACGAAGTCGCGGGCAAAAGCTAGTGTGAGACATAAAACGCCAACAAAAGCCAAACGCTTTTAGAATCACTGACGACTATTCATAATGAACACATGGCATCAAATAGCCTATTAAGCTGCAGCCGCCACCTCGGTCAGTGTGTTTATTGCGGTGGGCTTTAACCGTCTGCGAAAGGCTAAAAATAAGCGAGTGCTCGGTTACCTAGCAACAAACACCTACCACTCTTTGATCTCGCTTCATCATTGTAAGCTAGTGTCGATCTTCAGGAGCGTCGCGTGCGCAGCAGCTCTATATCGTCGGACGGCTCGCTGCCGTGCGAGCTGCGGCCCAGCCAGAAGTGGTTCCTGGGCGGCGGCGAGTCGCAGCCCGCCGCCGCGCGCGACCGCAACGTGACGCGCGCCAGGTGCCTCGCCGCGCACTTGCTGGGTGAGTGCATACACCAAAATAAAAGTTTGAGCTAACTTTTTAAAGGTTTTAGTTAATGAGTTACTAATGAAGGCTACCGTTTTCGTGCTCACTAGTTGGCGCCACTGTCGCGTGAGGTCCAGAATATAGCTTTTATGGTGTGTAAATTGTCATGATGGAGAGAAAAAAAATCAAGTTTGCCATTAAATCTTAATATTATTATAATATAAAACATCGAGCATGCCGCAGTCCAGCTTTGTTAGGAAAAGAGGAGTAAGTAAACAAGTTATTAAAGTTTTAACATTTATTTATTTATTAACCTTTTAAAACACTCATATTCATTGATCCGTATTAGTATTTGCCATAATTAATGGAAATTATTGCTAAATATTCGAAACATTAATCTATACCAATAAAATGCTTTGTCCTGAATGACTGACTGACTGACTGATGGATCAACGCACAGCCTTAACCGCTGATTGTAGAGACCTGAAACTGGGAGGGTGTGTTCTTTGTGTGACGAAGGGATCCGATAAGAACGGATTTTCAGAAATTCCACCCCTAAGGGGGTCAAAAAGGGGTGCAAAGTTTGTATGGGACAACCAGATCCCTTGGTCCAATCTACTTCAAATTTTGCATAAACATACTTTAAAAAAATTAAAGAAAAATGTGTATCAAATTTTATTGAAATTTATCTTGTAACGGGGTTAAAAAGGGGTAGTAAGTTATTTTGGGGATGATTTGCAACAAAATTGATATCAATACTTCTTGGTGCTTATGATTGAAATAAAAAATATTTCATTTTTGACAATCATATTTTGACATATCTGAGACAGAATGTTTTGACACATGTTTGTTATTGATGTTGCTCTCGAGAAAAGATTTTATTCCTTAAATAGTATAGTAAATGATATTGTTTTGTGTTTAAACAGGGTAGGTATCAAGCGGTCTGTCTGTGTCCAGTGTAGATGGCAGATCGTTTGTTCATATAAAAAGATTACATGATCAGTGGTTCATATTGTCGGTGGACATCGTGGACATTCTACGCTGCTCCTGTGGTCGAAAGGTCCAATCTGCAACTCTTCTGCAAACTTTTCGTGGGGGGCCTATGTTTAGCAGTGGACGGCTTTTGGGTGTTGATGATGATGATGGCGTAGATATGTACATAGAATTGTCCCTTTGAATTTACGATTTGAATTCAAGAAAGTAGAGTATCCGCTATAACCATAAACAAAGCTCAAGTTCAAACTCTTTAAAGGTAGCGGGAGAAGACTTGAGGGAATTCGCCTTTCCCACAGCCTGTATGTGGCATGATGCTGTGTAAGCGCAGAGAGTAGCCTGGTCTTATTAGTACCCGAAAGAAATATACGATTAACGAAAGGGCGTAGGAAGTATTTCTATTTCGTTGTAAAATAAAAATAATAATATAATATCCCCGTGTAAGTTTGACCATTAAAGACCGGGCTGCGTGTTGAGTTTACATAAAATATAATAAATAAATAAATATGCGCCAGACAACACACCAATGGTCTGGTACACGTGGTAAGGAATTATCTTCCTTGTGTTACGAAGTACCAGACAACGATTATGACGGGTGCGTCTCCCATAAATACTTAAGGCTACTGTCACCTACCTTCTAACAAAGATCAAGTGCAGTTTTCTCCCCAAAAATGACTAAACTGACTACTTTTTTTGAATGAATTGTGTAGAAATGAACCATCTCCATAAGATGTAGACTCTGAATTTTTGATTCAATCTTTAAAATGTCTGTAATTTGCAATCATAGAAGCCAAATTGACGGTTTTTCTGGTGCACTTTTCTAGATCAGTTGTTGACATCAGCTATCGAAATAACATAAACTTGAAGGGAATTACGTTCGTATACAAGGTGTAGACTCTGTTTTTTTCATTTATCGCTCTGGTTATTCCAAATGAAGACAAAATTGAAACCATGTTTTGGCATAAAATACGCACCTAAAGACATGCGATTATCTCTGAGATACATTGCACTTATTCTGTGTTATTTGATAAAACAATGTTATAGAGGTTCCTATCTTTGACTTAGCATCTAAATTCTTGATTTTATCTTGCACAATATATTCAAAATATCTTACTAAAGTAACCTATAAATTTGAGATTTGGAGCTGTCACGAACATTCATCTTCGATCGAATTTTGACAGACAGCGCCGAGCGCTCGGAGGGGAAGGGTGTGTCGCTCGTTGTCTTCGCTGCTAGTCTTTTATTTCGTGTATGATACTCATTCCAAATTTGAAAATATCACGCTTTGCACAATTTTTATACGGCGACCAATTCGCTTTGAGGCTTTATGCAACAGGCATAAAGCCACATAGTGCATTTGGATTGTCGATGGTCTCTAATTATAACAAAAAGTATTCGTTCTTTTATAAAGATTTGTAGTTGTATTTAAATGATTAATAAATATTATGTAAGCTTACATATAAAGTAATCCTTATTAATACTATAAACAAGAAAGATTTGTATGTATGGCGACTATTTCAAGAGGTTCAAGAGTTATAACGAAGATCTTTTACCATATACAATGTGTAATTTCGAAACTTGATCAAACAAAATGTGCAGATACTAGGACCAAAATTATCGACAAGTATAATTATAATCATAAATTGTCCATAAAATAAAATTGTGATACATGATGAGCAAACTGTTTATATCACCAAACAGTTAAATGTCACTTTTAGACAAATTAATTAGGCCAAGAATAGGCAATAGTACCAATTCTATTGCATATTATGTATGGGGTTGCAAATAATAACTTTATTTATATAAAATAAAGTAGTATCAGTAACACTTCTCTTAGCTTTTAAGATCAGATTTGATTAAAAAAAACAACAATTTACACACGAAAATAAAGAAAGTATCGATTTATTTCTTAACTAAAATATTTACAGGTATTTAACGTGAAAAGAGAAAAACAATATACACGGTCCTAGTCCAATGTTAACAGAGCGCACGACGACGGCCAAAAGAGGGCGCTCGCTGGTCTGCTTCGGTTTATATAGGCCCGTAGTGTTGCCGTTACTCCGGGGTTGCTAACACTACTTTATAGTTTAACAACGGTAGACCGATTTTTATGATATTTACTTTGTTGAATTGGTACCTTTACCTCTATTTGGTTTACCTCTTACCCCTTAAGTTTTTATGAAACGGAGCTGGGGCGCGCTGAGGCTGGATACGAAACACAGTTTACTGGGGCCACTAGTACATCCATAAAAACTGGCAACGGGTAAAATGGACTCACGTTCCGTACGGGATAACTGAGTAATGAATGTACATTTTATGATATTGTGTGTCTGCTGGAGAATAGTTATTATTTAACCGATTTCAAAAGGAGGAGGTTATCAATTAGATTGTATGTTATTTTTTTGTATGTATATCATCCTCATATCTCAGTCTTTTGTTGACAGATTAGATTTTTTTTTCATTTTCTTATAGGGTTTAACTTTTAATTGGTCCCATTGTGGCCAAATCCGGAACTGATGATGGGGTCTTGGTGTAATCGAGGGAAACCCTTAAATCTAAAAGACGTGTATTGTTTTTGTACTAGTATTTCAATGTTGACGTGTCTTTACGTCTGATAGTCACTATTTTGTAGAACTGAGCTGATAGTTGAACTCCTTAATGATTAGGAGTTCAGTGATTATGACGCTGGAACTTATGTTAGGTACTTTGTAGCTTATAAAGAGCAGAGTCAAAAGGTGAAACCCCCTCCCCTCGATTTTAATCACTAACAATTTGCAAATAAAATAACTTAAACCGTCTTCAAAAACAAAATACACTAAAAAGTCTTAAATAATCTAAGACTCCATTCCAAGGACAAGGTTTGCCTAAAATGGAGTCCTTTCAAGAGTTTATTTAAGAATTTTTGGTGACTTTTGTTTTTAAAGTCGGTTTTGTTGAAATAGTATGGCGGTGAAGTGATCATTAACCCAACAAAATTAAAGACAAATAAGGGCTTTTGTTTTTAGTATTTGACTTTGAGTAGTAAACATTCGTGCTTTGGATTTTGAATAAGAATAAACGGACGACAAAAAGTAAAAGGTCAGTTTTTCTTAATATATACCGTATATAGGCGTTATTTAGTTCCACAACCTTTGATACGCACTTGTACGTACATACCATTGGCCATTGGCGTCAATTCCATACTGTGTGGGACTTGTTCATGGCATTAATTCCATACGCTAGTAACAGTGTTTCAATGGTTTAAACCTAAATAAATAGGGCAATATTTTGCTTATTTAACATTACTTTTCTTTCTACCACAATCTACAACCACAACCTAACTGTAAACTTGTATAGTAAAACGCTTGTTTAAATAGAAGCGTTTCATGTGATGTGTATGTAGTTAATATGAACCTGTATTCAAATTGTACGCCAATGCCATGAAGTTCCATGGTTCTATTCAAGTCCATATTCATATAATATTTCATTATTGAAAAATGTATATGGACAAAATGATATAATACCGGTGTAAACCAAATAATTAAATAAAAATTATCTTGTTTATCATCTGTTATACATGAAATACTTGAAATCTTGATCGAAATTTTCTTAACTACATTTTCTGAATGTCAGCTATAATAACTTGTGACATATTTCATATATCAAAATACAAATCATATCAAAGAAAAGCGTTACACTAAAAAGCATTTATGTGTAAATAAATCCTCATAGCATCCAGCTGGTATGACACGTGGTAGATCAAGCGCAGAACTTTTTTTTCATTTTTTTTTATAAAGAGGCAGATAACCGGTACCAACCTGTACCGACTGACTAGTGATGTGCCAAGTCATCTATTTTTAATCTCGAAATATTTAAGAAATTCGTTACAACAATCCAATAAGGACCGACTGACACTAGAAAATTGTTTTAAAACAAGATTCAAATCAAGACTTGAGTCGGAAAAGTCTCTATAAAGCATTTCAATTCCATGAAATAGCCAACACGGCACAACACTGGTTAGTCGTTGCAGGTCAGTGCGTGTTACCCGCCTCTATATGTCTTCACCCTTTGGATGCATTTCGTTTTTTCTATGCTGTAAGTTTTTTACGTTATTATAACTACGTTTGTGTTTAAATCTGTGAATTTAGTTATATAATTATCAAAAGGAAAATGTTCGCGAACGGAATTGACGCGAGCCCTGATTCCGAACTGTATATACTGTATTCGTAATAGGTATTTTAAATACAAAAAAACTGGTATAACATTAATTTATCGCATCGACTTTTATAAGACCATCATTTTCTGTGTTCATCATACGCATAGCCTACTACCTAGAGATAAAGTATCAAAATTGTTTAGTTACAGTTAACATTTTTTTGTGTCCCGGACATATAAAATCGCACACACACATTGATAAATTCGGTAAAATCTGAGAATCTCCAGACTGTCATATGGCTCTTAAATACATATAACATCCATGATTTAGGAACAAATGTCCTCTCATCACACAAACATTGGCCCCTTGCGGGATTCGAACCCTCGACGGCCAGCGTAATAGTCAGGAGCGCTAGCCAATACACCAAACGCGTCGTCGAATATAACATTTATCTGTACGCATTTCTATGTATATATTTTAAAACTGGATGTTTTAGTTTTTTTGTTTAAAGGCGCTAATCACAGGAACTATTGGTAAGGGTATAGAATATGATAGATAGCTTATTTATCAGGGAAGGCTATAGAAGTAGTTTAATGCGTATAGGTATAGGCTTATAATTTTTCGCTACGATCTATGGGAACGGAGTTAAACTAAAACGCGCGTACGAAGTCGCGGGCGGGCCGCTAGTCTAAAATATAACTCACAAACAGTGACATTAGACATTTCTGAGACCTCACGCTACACAAGAGCCCCTAGCGGCGAATTCATACGCGTTAGCCCTCATTGCGACCACTGGTGGTTCAATCAAGCTACTGTGCGCGGGCTGTGTGAGCGGGTTTAACCGCGCCGCCCGCACCCCTCACGCACCCCGCTTTCGCCTCCCCCGCACCCTTGTGCCCCGCAGGCGAAGTCTCGATGAATCGGTTTACCTAAAAACGCTAGACTAACTGCTTGTGGTATCCACTTTAGCCTCTACTTTTAATTCCGTTCATTTTTGTCAAGCACTAAGCATCGGTCGGACGCGTGTGTGAAATAGAAAAGCTTTTCGATAAATTTCGTTAAAGCCAACTAAAAACTTCTTCGCAGAACTTTTTACATGCCATAATTGTGGCGGGACATGTCGAACTATTTATTGTAAATGTCCACCCAAATGTACCATGTTTGTATGTAAATAAAGAATTGAATTGAATTGCAGAACATAGGGTACCGTGTCAGTTTAAACAAGTGCTCGCGTCCACAGGTTCAATGTGCACTAGTCGGTTTTGCCTTCTTGTATATTTATTTCATTTTACTAATATCTATGTGTTTTGTTTCAGGTTACCTATCGTGTTATCTCGTTCAACCAGCACCTGGTATAGAGTACAAACCAGAAGATGAGAGTCCAATAGACTGTTATGTTAAGGTCAGTTCAGTTACATATTCTTTAACCTCGTTTATTACTCATAAAATTGATATTTGCACCTATATTTTCATAGTTTTTGTTAGTCTTTTTAATGCTACGTACCTACAGCATCACATAGCTGACCACTTGTGGTATAAAATCGTTATGACTCGATTAAATCTACGATCTTAATGTAAATGAAGATACTAGCTAAAATCCAATATGTTGCACTTGGCTTCCTTTTACCACCAGCAATTCAAAGAAAGTAAAATGTTTTAGGCTAAACTTTTTTTTGATTTATAAGAAAAACAACAACAATTTTATTGATCATTTTTGTTAATTGACACGATGAAAAGCTAATAGCTCTGTAGACAGTAAAAAGTACCTCAGGTAAACTCGGCAAACTATGACGTCACAGTTTAAAATCACCACCACCATAGTAAATCCATTGAAGTGTAGCGTTTTGTCAATTTTATTTAAGCATCAGCCAATGCTTTTTTGGCGTTTTCAATTTATGGAAAAATATAAAGTCTGGAAGTTTGACATTCTTTTCATACATTTTGTGTCAAAATAGCAATATCTGAGCGGCTAAATTGTAATAAAAAGTACGTCAACAATTAGTAGTGTCAACTCGCCTATTATATAGATGACGTCACGCCTACCATTATTATTTGCATGTCAGGTGATGGTGGTGTACCTGCGGTCGGGCAGCGCGCTGCAGCGGCTCGTGGCCAGCCTGGTCGTGTCCATGTGGGCGCGCCACTCCGCCGCGCTGCGCCTCTACCCGCCCACCATACACGCTGACACGGTATGTATGAGTACGCTTCACACACGGTATAGCTAAGTTTACTGTGTTATCTAAACTGTGTCCCGGGCTATGAGAGTGAAAGGAATCGAGAGTGCACCTGTATTTGTGCACACACTTTTGCACTATAATATGTCCCGCGCAGTCGGTTAGTCGTTGTGACTGGCCACCGTAGTCGAAATCGGCTAGGGGGACTATTTTTACCGTAGCATATCATGACCGTGCTAGGAACGTGTCGGGCATAAAAATATTATTTGTATTGATGACTATGACACTGTTCCCGATAGACCGTTCCGTCACCTACTAACACCGTCGCGTGTTAGCACCGGCAAAATACGTTCTCTCTCGCTCCATATGACGGTGAGACAGAACTCCGTCAATCCGTTTAGTGAGCAAGATAGAGCGTATTGTGGTTCTTTTCGTGCCTTAAACGTTCCTAGCACGGTCACGGTATGGTAAACAAACTGTAGTAGAAAAAGACCTTTAAGCGAAAGTGCATTAGCAATTGTTATTTTATTTTCAGGCACCATCGAACAACAGTGTCGACGACGAAGACAAAATAAGCAAGCTGGCGCCGCCTCTGCTGAGCCAGACGCTCAGCACCGCGCTCAACCAGGCTCTGTACTACGACGAAGTCGCCTTGAACTGCAATAGGTGAGTACAAACGATATGCTTTAAACGCAGGTCTAACCCCAGAACAGTTGGTCTAAGTTCATTTGCTACCGGCTTAATCGCAATAAATATATAGGTAAACCGCTTCATTGAGACCTCGCCTGCGGGGCGCCGGGGCGCGGGGGGAGACGAGCGCGGGTCGCGCGAGGGGTGCGGCCGCTCAATAACCGCGCTCTCGCCTCCCCCCGCACCCCTTTGCCCCGCAGGCGAGGTCTCAATTTCGCGGTCTACCTATAGCATTTGTGGTATCCAGAAATAACTATCTATTACTTACCTTTGAAGCACAATGTTTCATTTTTTTTTACTATGGCTTTTTCCCCAGGATATTACAAGAGGCTCGAGATCTGCATGCAATGATGAAGCATTACAAACTGCCCGTTGATGGTGAAGAGTTCAACAATATTCTCAGACTAGAACAGGTACTAAATATTTGTCTTCTATTTTACACGTTGTTTACCTATTCTGGTTCTAATTATGTAGTTTCATATTTGTAATAGATGTGGTGAAAGGACACGGTCGTAAACTGCCCCAGAGTCGTTTTATGTTTGATTAAAGAAAAGCATTAAGAGACTTGACTATATCATTTTGCAAAAAATATATTGAATTTTTAATACAATATTGTTAATTTACTTTGCTTTTATCTAGCGGCATATAAATCTACAAAAAATAGGACAACGATTGAATACAATTTCCTGTCCCCAACAATTGTTGTGTTTGGCAGAAAATAGCGGTTTCGAGCACTTATAAGCAAACTGACGACCGCTTAATGAAATGGCATATTGTGTCATAGAACTGGCAGTTAGTTAAATAAGTAAGCGCTCGCAATCGCTATTTTAAGAAGGAAAATGACGTTTGCCTCTCATGGGTACTAACCTTTAAACCTACCAACCTCTTCCTAAAACTTGAAAAAAAAAAACTGTGACAAGGAACTTCTTTTCGTTGGCTATTGTTTGCGTCATCGTAATTTTCACGCGTTACGCACCCTAGCGGGGCAGTTTTCTATGTTTTAGTTTTGGTGACCTAGATTGCGGGTTTTCGACACAGATGGCGCTATGATCTAGAAAGACCTGTGCAAGAGACCCCACACATTTTATTTCGTTTTATGTAAAAACCCCGCTATTTACGGCTTATATTCCTTTATATTATTTAAAAACGCGAAGAAAGGAACCCATAAAATTAGTTTTGGTCGTGACGCATGGATTTTTACTTTTGGGGCAAGCAATGTATGGCGGGTCGTCCGTGTCCTTTCATTGAGCCGCTTCTGACGAGTATTTGGTGTGTTCACACCTTCTTATATTTTTGTTACAAACTTTTTTTTTTGTATTGCCAGGTAGTCCATTTAACGCAAGTGACACAGCCGATGGTGGCAGCGATGAAGATCAAAAGAGTAGCGCAGACGCTGGAAGAAAGACGGAAGAATCTACAGTCGTCCGTCAACCAGTGCTGCACTGAACAGAACACTTTGAATGTCTCGTAAGTTAATGAAAAGGTTTTTGTAGATAAAAAAAATTGAGAAATTTTTATAACAAAAATTAAAGTTTTTCAAAACTCAAATTAATAAGGATCACAATAAATATGTCGGTAAAACCTTTAGTAGTACACTTATGAAGGAAAAGTCGCTATTCATTTGTTTAATTTATTGAGGCTAAATGCATTATTTACTAACGTAACGTGTGGGGACATTTCCCGTTGATTTTTAAAGTTACTAGTAACCGACAACGGCCCTATCAAGCCCGACCTGCATGCTTTACAAGTCATAACTAAAGTTTGTGTTGCTTTTCTTGTCGAATATTGTAAACAACCTTTTTTATCTTTTAAAGTAATATCGGTAAATACAATTATTTAAATGTTTGATTTAAAAAGATCTCAGTGCTTAACGACGAATTACCTATGTAGGTTGTGAGTTAGTATCTTATTTTCAACTAGCGGCCCGCCAGCGACTTTGTACGCACGTTTTAGTTTTACTCTGTTCCCATAGATCGTAGCAAAAATATTTATAAGCCTCTCAGCAAGCATTAAACCAATTAAATTGCCCACCCCGATACATTCACTATTTAACAATGAATCTAATATATTTTATAACCGGACCAATAGTTCCTGTGATTAGCGCCTTCAACCAAACAAACAATAACATCCGTTTCTAAATTATAGACAAATGTTATATTTTGTGTAGACTCAACACGTAGCCCGGTCTTTAATCTGGTCAAACTTACACGGGGATAGTATCTTTTATTTTACTACGTAATGGAAATACTTTACTCGTATATTTCTTTCGGGTGCTAAAAAGACCAGGCTACTCTGTGCGCTTACACAGCATCATGCCACATAACATATAGGCTGTGGGAGAAGCAAATTCCCTCAAGTTGACTCCCGCTACCTTAAGAGTTTGTACTTGAGCTTTGTTTGAATTCAAAGGGAAAATTATATGTAGGGATCTACCCCATCATCAACATCAACACCCAAGGCCGTCCACTGCTTAACATAGGCCCGCACGAAAAATTTGCAGAAAAGTTCCAGGTCGGATACCCATCGACCGCAGGAACAACGTAGAATGTCCACCAACAATATGAACAAACGATCTGCATACTACACTGGACACAGACCGCTTGATACCTACCCTGTTTCAACACAAAAAAACATTCTTTACTATTTTAAGGAATAAAATCTCTACTCGAGAGCAAAATTTATACAAAGATGTGTCAAAACATTGTGTCTCAGATATGTCAAATGATTGTCAAAAATGAAATAAAAAATATTTTAAGTATAAGCACTAAAGAGTATTTATATCAACTTTGTAGCCAATCATCCCCAAAATAACTTTCTACCCCTTTTTAACCCCGTTACAAGATATATTCCAATAAAATTTGATACACATTTTCCGTTAATATTTTTAAAGAATGTTTATGCAAAATTTGAAGTAGATCAGATCAAGGAATCACATTTTCCCATACAAACTTTGCACCCCTTTTTCAACCCCTTAAGGGTGAAATTTCAGAAAATCCCTTCTTATCGGATCCCTTCGTCATACAAAGAACACACCCTCCAAGTTTCAGGTCTCTACGATCAGCGGTTTAGGCTGAGCGTTGATCCGTCAGTCAGTCATTCAGGACAAAGCCTTTTATATGTATAGATTAAATCTTTTCGTTAAGGCTGCTGTCACCTACCTTCTAACAAAGTTCAAGTGCAGTTTTCTTCCCAAAAATGACTTAACTGACAACTTTTTTTGACTGATTTGTGTAGAAATAAGCTATCTACATAAGATGTAAGCTCTGAATTTTTGATTCAATCTTTAAAATGCCTGTAATTTGCAATCATAGAAGCCAAATTGACGGTTTTTCTGGTGCACTTTTCTAGATCAGTTGTTGACATCAGCTATCGAAATAACATAAACTTGAAGGGAATTACGTTCGTCTACAAGGTGTAGACTCTGTTTTTTTTATTTATTGCTCTGGTTATTCCAAATGAAGACAAAATTGAAACCATGTCTTGGCATAAGGCTGCGTTTCCACCAGAGATGTGCGAGGATGCGTAGCGAGGAATGTGTTTGTAAAGAACCAATAGAATCGCTTCATTTACCTCGCCTCGGTCAGCACATCTCTGGTGGAAACGGCTCAGCGGAGCTAGGTTTTTGCGCATACAAAACAAGCGAAGAATGTGTGCGAGGGATGTGTACGAGGGATGTGTGCGAGGGATGTGTGCGAGGGATGTGTGCGAGGAATGTGTGCGAGGAATGTGTGCGAGTAATGTGTGTTGAATAGGTTTGCGCATACACCGCACCCCTGTTGACACATTTCACAGCTTCGCAACGCATCCTCGCACCACACATTAATGCGCATTTTCACAGCTCCGCTACACATCCTCGTAGACACATTTCCATCGCACAGCTTTGGTGGAAACACCCACACATTTTCACAGCACAGCTAGACATCCTCTTACGACACATTTCCATCGCACATCTCTGGTGGAAACGCAGCCTTAAATACGCATCTAAAGGCAGGCGATTATCTCTGAGATACACTGCACTTATTGTGTGTTATTTGATAAAACAATGTTATAGAGGTTCCTATCTTTGACTTAGCATCTAAATTCTTGATTTTATCTTGTGCACTATATTCAAAATATCTTACTAAAGTAACCTATAAATTTGAGATTTGGAGCTGTCACGGACGTTCATCTTCGATCGAAATTTGACAGACAGCGCCGAGCGCTCGGAGGGGAAGGGTGTGTCGCTCGTTGTCTTCGTTGCTACTCTTTTATTTCGTGTATGATACTAATTCCAAATTTGAAAATATCACGCTTTGCACAATTTTTATACGGCGACCAATTCGCTTTGAGGCTTTATGCAACAGGCATAAAGCCATAGTGCATTTGGATCGTCGATGGTCTCTAATTATAACAAAAAAGTATTCGTTCTTTTGTATCGATTAGTAGTTGTATTTAAATGATTAATCAATGTTATGTAAACTTGCATAGAAAGAAATCCTTATTAATACTATAAACAAGAAAGATTTATATGTATGGCGACTATTTCAAGAGGTTCATGAGTTATAACGAAGATCTTTTATCATATACAATTTGTATTTTCGAAACTTGATCAAACAAAATGTGCAGATACTAGGACCAAAATCACGACAAAAATAATAATAATAAAAAATTGTCTACAAAATAAAATTGTGGTATATGATGAGCAAACTGTTTCTATCACCAAACAGTTAAATGTCAATTTTAGACAAATACTGAATTAATAAGGCCAAGAATAGGCAATAGTATTAATTCTATTGCATATGTATGGGGTTGCAAATAATAACCTTATTTATATAAAATAAAGTAATATCAGAAACACTACTTTATAGTTCAACAACGGTAGACCGATTATCATGATATTTACTTTGTTGAATTGGTATTTACCTCTTACCCCTTAAGTTATTATAAAACAGGGCTGGGGCGCGCCGAGGCTGGATATGAAGCAAAGTTTTCTGTGGTCGAAGTTTTTTTTTTCACTAAAAAGTCTAAAACTCTTCAAAGGACTCCAATTTAGGCAAACCATTTATTTTTGCCATCGCATGGGCTCTCTCAAGTTCCATCTTAAGCGACATCTATCTGGGCATCGACTCCAAAAAGAAATGGTTTGCCTAAAATGGAGTCCTTTCAAGAGTTTATTTATGACTTTTTAATGTGTTTTGTTTTTGAAGTCGGTTTTATTGAAATAGTATGGTGGTGAAGTGACCATTAACCCAACAAAATTGAAGACAAATAAGGGCTTTTGTTTTAAGTATTTGACTTTGAGTAGTAAACAAGTAAGTTTATAAATTTTCTTACATCATTCGTGCTTTGGATTTTGAATAAGAATAAACGGACGACAAAAATTAAAAGGTCAGTTTTTCTTAATATAGACCTTATATAGGCGTTATTTAGTTCCACAACCTTTGATACGCACTTGTACGTACATACCATTGGCCATTGGCGTCAATTCCATACTGTGTGGGACTTGTTCATGGCATTAATTCCATACGCTAGTAACAGTGTTTCAATGGTTTAAATATAAATAAATAGGGCAATATTTTGCTTATTTAACATAACTTTTCTTTCTTCCACAATCTACAACCACAACCTAACTATAAACTTGTATAGTAAAACGCTTGTTTAAATAGAAGCGTTTCATGTGATGTGTATGTAGTTAATATGAACCTGTATTCAAATTGTACGCAAATGCCATGAAGTTCCATGGTTCTATTCAAGTCCATATTCATATAATATTTCATTATTGAAAAATGTATATGGACAAAATGATATAATACCGGTGTAAACCAAATAATTAAATAAAAATTATCTTGTTTATCATCTGTTATACATGAAATACTTGAAATCTTGATCGAAATTTTCTTAACTACATTTTCTGAATGTTAGCTATACTAACTTGTGACATATTTCATATATCAAAATACAAATCATATCAAAGAACAGCGTTACACTAAAAAGCATTTATGTGTAAATAAATCCTCATAGCATCCAGCTGGTATGGCACGTGGTAGATCAAGCCCAGAACCAATGGCATCATCCACCAATAACCCTTAGTCCCCGTTTCTCGTGGAGTTTACATTCGTAAAAAAATACCTACTCTGAGAAGTCACGATTTGGGTGAAGACATAAAGAGGCAGATAACCGGTACCAACCTGCACCGACTGACTAGTGATGTGCCAAGTCATCTATTTTTAATCTCGAAATATTTAAGAAATTCGTTACAACAATCCAAATAAGGACCGACTGACACTAGAAAATTGTTTTAACTCGTCAAGTATGTGTGAACGAGACACAATAGAAATTCCATTATTATGCGACTCCCGGCAGTCGTTTGATACCTGACTGATTAAAACAAGATTCAAATCAAGACTTGAGTCGGAAAAGTCTCTATAAAGCATTTCAATTCCATGAAATAGCCAACACGGCACAACACTGGTTAGTCGTTGCAGGTCAGTGCGTGTTACCCGCCTCTATATGTCTTCACCCTTTGGATGCATTTCGTTTTTTCTATGCTGTAAGTTTTTTACGTTATTATAACTGTACGTTTGTGTTTAAATCTGTGAATTTAGTTATATACTTATTAAAAGGAAAATGTTCGCGAACGGAATTGACGCGAGCCCTGATTCCGTACTGTATTCACTGTATTCGTAATAGGTATTTCAAATACAAAAAAACTGGTATAACATTAATTTATCACATCGACTTTTTAAGACCATCATTTTCTGTGTTCATCATACGCATAGCCTACTACCTAGAGATAAAGTATCAAAATTGTTTAATTACAGTTAACATTTTTTTGAGTCCCGGACATATAAAATCGCACACACACATTGATAAATTAGGTAAAATCTGAGAATCTCCAAACTGTCATATGGCTCTTAATAACGAATGTCAAGATTGTTTACATTATTGGACTAGCAAAGAAAACGGACTACTTATATCTTGCTGTAGAACGTCATACGCACGCCTTGATTTGTTGAAATTACAATGTCTCTTTTTCTTATCTATCTATCTTGGCTGAGCGAGTGCCTTTTCGACTTAAGCATACTTACCTATTTTTGATGAATTACTCGTGGAATCTGTACTTAATCTTAATTAATTTCTCAATGTTAATTTTTTTGTTAAAGGACACGGTCGTATCCTGCCCCAGAGTCGTTTTATGTTTGATTAAAGAAAAGCATTAAGAGACTTGACTATATCATTTTGCAAAAAATATATTGAATTTTTAATACAATATTGTTAATTAATTTACTTTGCTTTTATTTAGCGGCATATAAATCGACAAAAAAAATAGGACAACGATTGAATACAATTTCCTGTCCCCAACAATTGTTGTGTATGGTAGAAAATAGCGGTTTCGAGCACTTATTAGCAAACTGACGACCGCTTAACGAAATGGCATATTGTGTCATAGAACTGGCAGTTAGTTAAATAAGTAAGCGCTCGCAATCGCTATTTTAAGAAGAAAAATGACGTTTGCCTCCCATAGGAACTAACCTTTAAACCTACCAACCTCTTCCTAAAACTTGAAAAAAAAAACTGTGACCAGGAACTTCTTTTCGTTGGCTATTGTTTGCGTCATCGTACGAGGGTGCATTTTTATATTCGCGGAATGGGTAGGTAATTAATAAATGAGGGTACTTGCCTTAGTCGTAACTGGTTAAGTAGCTCATTATTAGTATAAATACAACGTTTTGTTTTAATCGGGCCATTACTATTTGAATTATCGTCGATCAAACAACTCAGTTGGAAAGAACATTGTGAAAAATGGAGAAAATCGAGCACCGCGCTGTCATAAAGTTCCTTACCAAGCAAGGTAAATCGGTTCAAACCATACTAGAAGAGATGTCATCCGTTTACGGGGAGTCTTGCCCCGGTAAAACCATGGTTTATAAGTGGCATACCCTTTTTAAGCAAGGCAGGGCCTCACTTGAAGATGATCCTCGGCCAGGACGGCCGATCGAGGTGACCACTCCGGAAATAATTCAAAAAGTGGAAAAATTAATACTGGAAGATGCTAGACTAAAGAAGAAACAGCTCGCAGAAATGGTTGGAGTATCCGATACAACCATATTCAAAATTCTTCACGATCATCTCGGCATGACCAAAGTCAGTGCAAGGTGGGTGCCGAGAATGCTTACGCCGCCTCAAAAACAACAGCGCGTAGAGTGTTCTCGCGCGTTTTTGGACCTCTGTAATGTAGACCAGGATGGAGTATTGACTCGAATTGTTACTGGGGATGAAACTTGGGTTCATCATTATGAACCTGAGTCCAAACAAGATTCTATGCAGTGGCACAAAAAAGGTACACCACCACCAAAGAAATTTAAGGTGTCACAGTCGGCGGGAAAAATCATGGCGACAATCTTTTGGGACTCAGAAGGAATCTTGTTGATAGATTATAAAGATAAAGGTGTCTCCATAACCGGAGAATACTACGCTTCAATCTTAGAGCGATTAAAGGAAGCAATCAAGGCAAAAAGAAGGGGGAAATTAACCAAAGGTGTCCTCCTTCTGCACGACAACGCGCCTGTGCACAAGAGCCGTGTTGCGTTGGCTTCCCTGCATAAGGTGGGCTTCGATATTTTGGTTCATCCACCCTACAGTCCTGACCTGGCTCCCAGTGATTATTATCTCTTTCCAAAAATGAAAAAAGAACTTCGGGGGAAGAAATTCTCGAGCGATGAAGAAGTGAAGGAAGCAGTTTCAGCTTATTTTTCAGACAAAGAAAAAACATTTTTTTTTCGAGGGTATACATAAGCTAATTGAAAGATCTGAAAAATGTATTAGGGTTGCAGGAGAATATATTGAAAAGGAAAAATAAACTTGTATTTT